>ML248244.1:0-18273 GCA_005239495.1 Nicotiana undulata | reverse complement strand
GGACGGGGATTTAAACCCCCCCCCCCCCCCCGGCCTGAGAAGTGGCCGGCACGGTCAGAACGGAAACCACTTGAGCAAGGCTAGTGCAAACAATCAATATCTGGGCCAAAGCCTCCTGATGAGCCGGAATCAGAATGGGCACAGTTGTTACTTGAGTTGGTCCCACCAGCTCAACCACATCCAGAATATGCTCTTGAGTTGGAGCAACTGGTAGGTCTACAGTGATGCTTTAGTTGTTGTACGAGCTGCACCTCGACCTCTACCATGTCCTTAGCCTCTTGTGGCCCTAACTAGTGGTACTGATGGTCATCCCCCCCTTTCCGGTAGCACGTGTCCTCACCATCTATGAAAGAACAGAATAACGGCAGTTTAGTTTCAGGAATCAACAAATTCACACGACAAAAATACAAGAAAATGAAATGTTCTTAATGGTTCGGCAGCCTCTCGAAGATAAGTACAGATGTCTCTGTACCGATACACAAGACTCTACTAAACCTACTCATCACTTGTGAGACCTATGTAACCTAGGCTCTGATACCAACTTATGAGCCAAATCTAACATGTCATGATGGCACCTATCACAATACTAGGCAAACTGACAATCATAATAAACCACGCATCTTTAAATTTGAAAACATAATAAAATAAGCTTAAGAGTAAAATCTCATAGATAACGGATAAAAAAATACCGCGACCCAATACAAAATCCCCAAAAATCCATGTATCACTGAGTACATGAGCATCTAAATGACAACATAGTCTTACTGCTAAAAATACTATCTAGAAAGATAGAACAATACAAGTAAATGAAAAAAAGGAGAGTCAAGGTCTGCGGAGGCCAAGGCAGCTACCTCGATAGTCTCCAATAGATAAAGCTCCAAAAGCTAGTAGTCTCCATACCCGGAAGTACCTAGACTGTACATGAAGTGCAAAGTGTAGTATAAGTACAATCGACCCAATGTACTCAACAAGTAACAAGACTAACCTTGGGCTGAAAGCAGTGACGAGCTGAATAGGTACAGTCCAAATATAGAACTAACAGTGCAGAAATGTATTCATGCTTGCAGTTTATCAGTTTAAGCTCAAAATAGAGAAAATAGGCCGAGTGTGACTGAAATGAGGAATGATACATCTTTATATCTACATGTCAATTATGCATGTCAACTGTGATGCAACGCAGTGATAAAATCATCGGTATACTCTCCGAGTATTAATTCACTTAGTCATCCCAGTCACTCAATCCTCACGGTCACTCCTCACAGTCACTCAATCCTTTCAGTCGCTCCACACTCACACTCAGTAGGTACCTATACTCACTTATGGTAAGTCAGAATCTGAAGGGTTGTGCAACCCGATCCCATAAATATTCTCACCATCAGGCCCTCGGCCTCATTCAGTCACAAATCTCTTCAGTCTCTCGGGCCCACAAATATCATGACAATCAGCCCAAATAATGATGATATGATGTATCAATATATGGAAATAGAGACTGAGATATGATATGCAAATGATATATATGACTGAATACATAATTTCAAATTAAGCAAGTAATTCAACAGCAACACGACCTCTGTAATCCCAATAGTACTAGCATAAAACCTAAGCATGATTTCTAATATGAATCATAGTTCAATTTCTATAACACGTAGAGAATATATGGATAATGATAAGATTATTTGACTACACAGGTCAACGGTATCGATCGAGACACAGTTCCTATGGTGCACTCCCGTCATCTAGCATGTGTGTCACTGTAACACCAAACAAATAATACGTAATTCAAGGATTCATACCTTCAGAACCAAGTTTAGAAGTGTTACCTTAAAATATGAAAATCTCTACTCCAACAAGCCTTTGTCTCGCAAATTGGCATCCGAATGACTCGAATCTACCCACAAACAACTCGATACAATCAACACAAGCTATAGGAATCAATTTCATATGATAAAGTAAAGTTCTTAAACAAATGTCAAAAAGTCAACTCAAAAAACAACCCCGGTCTCGCACCGCGGAATCCAATAAAATTAACAAAATCCGAACACCCATTCAACCACGAGTCCAACCATACCAAAATTACTCAATTCTGGTCACAACTCGACCCTCAAATCCTCAAATTAAAGCCTATGAAGATTCTACAACTTTTTCCGATTTTCAAACCCAAAACACTAATTAAATGATAAAAATGATATTTTCATGTATATTAACCAAATCCGAGTTAGAATAACTTACCCCAATCACTTCCTTGAAAATATCTCCAAGAATCGCCTCAATCCGAGCTCCAAAAGTGAAATTATGAAATATAACTCTAATCTTTGTTTTTGATATTTAAGAGTCTGCCCATATGCCCTTCTTCTCGATTTCGGGAAATGCTTTGCGATCGCGAAGCACAAATCATCAAGCTGCAAAAATTTACTCTCCACGAACGCGAATAACCTCGCGTGATTACGACTCATAGACTCCCAGACCTACGCGATTGCAAACCTCTTCACGCAATCGCGAAGAACAATTCGCATGAACCCAATCTCCTCCTTTCCCTCTTCGCGGATGCGACCTCCTTCACGTGTTTGCGCTGCACTGAAAGCCCAAAGCTCTGTGATCACAGACCATTGCTCATGGTCGCTTAGATCAACTCAACCAGCTACCCAAATAAGCCTTTGCGAACCTTCCCACGTGATCGTGGATAAGGAAACCAGATCTGCAACATTAGCAATCTTCTAAGTCCAAATTTCAATTCGTTAATCATCCGAAATCCACTGGTGGCTCCCAAAAACTCAACCAAACATATCAACAAGTCCTAAAACATCATACGAACTTGTTTCAAGCATCAAATCATATAAAACAACACTAAAACCACAAAACGCACATCGATGCCTAATGAACTTCTAACTTTCAAAACTAATGTCGTAACATACCAAACCAAATCCGATTAACCTCAAATTTTTCACACAAGTCATAAATGACACAACAGACATATTGCAAATTCTAGAACCAAAATTCAAGCCCGGTAACCACAAATCCAAATTCGGTCAAACTTCTCAACTCTCAAAACTTCTAATTTTCCAACTTTCGCCATATCAAGCCAAAATCACCTACGGACCTCCAAATAAATACCCGGACACATTCTAAAGTCCAAAATCTCCATATGGAGTTATCGGAACTATCAAAACTCCATTCTGGTGCCATTTACACATAAGTCAATATCCGGTCAACTCTTTCAACTTAGGCTTCCAACCTTGGGACTAAGTGTCCCTACTCATTCTGAAACATCCTCGGAACCGAACCAACCACCCTGACAAGTCACATAACAACAGTTGAGCACAGAATAAGCAGTAAATGGAGGAATCGGACTACAACACTCAAAACGACCGACCTAGTCGTTACAACATATTACTCTAATATTATAACTAAATTTATATCTTTAATATTGTATAAAAGTTTAATGTTTTTGAAAAGTATATTCCAAAAAAGTTATGTTTTGTATTATGAGTGGCTATAACTTTTCTTATTTTCTCCTCTTTTATATTATAAAGGCCAATGAAAGGTTGTTTGGGTTGGCGGGGGAGGTGGGATTTAGATAAAGTGACCCCAAAAGGACATTTTTGGTTGTTTTGATATGACATTTATCTACTTGTCTTTGCCTGGGTGGTATGGTTGGTAACCGCAAGTGAATCCTAGGTGCACGTGTCGTCGCAAGTCATATCATCCACTAATTGGTCTTAGCTTCCTAAAATTAATCATTTAAAGGAGTAAAATCATCATCCACATGCGAAAATGCATTTTCAAGCATTTTACTGTAAGTATTCTCTAATATTTGATATTTAGAATTATATACTACAGAAACAATTAATATCTAGAAGTGAGAGGAAGGTCTAGTTTAACATGTTTAATCACTACTAAAAAAAACTGCCAAAAAACGTCCACAAAAATCGACCGAAATCAGTCGAAATTCATAAAAAATCGCTTGATTTTCGACCGTTTTAAATTAGTCGATAAAACAATGGTCGCAAACAGAGAGCGACCGCAGACGGTCGATATTTTCTGACCAAAGTCGGTCTGCAACTGTCAACGCACTTTGACCAAGTTGTCTGACACAAAATAATGTTACCGATCGAATTCGGTCGGCATTGTTGAAAATAATATTAAATTATTTTTAAATTAGAGACTGAATGCAGTCGAAATTTAATTATTCATTTTTGTAAAATTATTTAACTCCGACCGAAATCAGTCGATTGTTAAAATATATAATTATTCATTTTTATTTAAACTTGTTAATTTCGACCGAAATCGGTCGGTTTTATTTAAATAAATCAAATTTAAAATCAAATTTTTTGACCAAAGTCGGTTGGTAAATTTGATTTTCTAGGTAATCAAATGAACATTTCCGACCGAAGTCGTTCGATTTTTTGGGTAATTTATTTTGCAGAATACAGTTGTTTTATAGCTGCACCACCTGCCAACAATCAATCACCTATAGTGATAGCATTGCATTACTGCCATTCAACCAATAACAACAACAATAAAAATAATAACAGCAATAAAAATAACAAGAACAACAATAACAACTATCAAAACTATATTAACAAAATATTATCACCATCTCCATCTCCATCTTCACTAAACTGTATTAACAAAATATCATACCAACAACAAAATGTTTCACAAGTTAAAATTTCAAACATCATTCAATGAGTGTTTTGTAATACATCATCTTCATCCACTATTATATCATTAATTGTCGGCATGGTTCAAAGGATTAGCATATGGGAAAGGCTCACGAGACCGGGGAATCAGGAAAGCACCACTAGCAAGAAGGTTGGCTAGCTGATACCAGGCAGCCTTCTATTTTGATAGTGCCATCTCATATGAGGAGCGAAACTCATCTAGGAATAAGAGGTAAATAATGCATCGACTTCATAGCAACATTCTAGCCACTAGAAACCCGCTTAAAACGAGGTTTTTCATAAAATTTACAACTTTCTAAATCTGAATCACCCATTTAATACAACATGCAACCATCTTCACAACAATCGATTCTCATAGACGAGAGTCCAAACTTAGAAACCAATCTTTTAGCCTTGTAGAAATCTTTTGATACGTTGACAATTGGGTCAACTAGTTCACTCATAAGGCCAATGAAAGAATTTATTCCCGCTTGACAAATATTGGAATATGATTTGATAATTAATAATGTAACCGTAACAGACAACTGAGAGTGCATACTCCCTTCACTTAGTGGACAACTAGCGGCCTCTAACTGTTCATAAATGTTTTTTGCGTCTTCGTTAGGAAGTTGTTCAATATTTTCATGGGTTTCAAAATTGAAGTGCATTCCAAAAGCATCCACAACCATTTCATGGTATCTAGGATGTTGAACGCTATTCTCCACGAACCTACAACTTTCACCAACAACTACGTTATGAAATACACCATCAGTATCATCATCCTCTCCATGACTAGTCCACACAAAAGAATTATTCATAAACCCCTTTTCTATAAAAATGAGTCGTAATATCCTCCGAACCCAATAAATTCAAACAATTGCACTTCGTACAAGGACACCTCATCATCCCTCCAATCCGAAACGGTTCAAGTGACATTGCATACCTAATAAAATCCTTAACCCCCTCTATAAATTCCTCCCAAAAAAATTGACGATTAGGATAATTCTTATTATACATCCAACTACGATATTTCATCTACATAAAGAACAAATACATTACATGTTATATTAATCAAAATTCAAATTAATTTATAGAATTAAGTTACATAATAAAATTTAGTTACAAAGTACAACATTTAAATAATTTGAGTGCATATTAATTTGAATACAATAATATTCTAACCCTACACTACAAGAAAAAGCCTTATTAGGGACCAGTATTTAGTGACAAGTTTTAAATATGGTCCCTAAAAGTATACTTATAGGGATGAAAAATTTTTCTGGTCTTTAAAAAGTAAATTTATTTTATAAATATACGACCAGAATTATTCTGGTCTATACAAAAGTTAATACCGGTCTCTAATAATTGGTTTTAGCGGGATATAGCGCGCGAAACTGACGAAAAAAAAAGTAAAAAAAAAATTGAATGCTCCAAAATTTCACCCAATCCCTCCAAATTCACGTTTACCCTCAATTCCTCCAAAATAGTTTCACAAAATCCCTAAACTTCATCCCTAAGAGGCAAACCTAAAAAGCAGACCAACAAAATCCCTAAGAGGCGCTGCTAATAATCTTCATCAAAATTCAGTAGTTGCAAATAACTTAGAAGCGTTCATCAACGTTCTTTGTTAGTCTCTCGATCTCTTTCATTACTCTAATTTTTTTTGTCCATATGATTTTCTTTCCGTTCAATTTCTTTTTCTTCAATCTGTTCTGTTTCTTCTTTCTTCTTCGTTTTTTTTACCCAATTGAATCAGAAATTCATGAAAAAAGGGTTCTACAATTTTTTGTTTCTTTAGTTGTTTTCTGCAACATCCATGCGACTGACAGTGGACGGCAGCAAGCGGCGAACGGCAAGTCAACAGATGGCGTACGACAGATTTGTGACGGACCCATCTTCTAGGTTAGTTTCTATCTCTATTTCTCCTTTTCTTATTACCTCTTTGTGATTTATGAGTAAGTTATGATTGACACTTACTGGCCGTTAAGTATGTTTAGTATATAAGCAAGATGATACAATAATTTTGGAATATGCACTTGTCAGTAAATATTTTTCCGATGTTTACTGAGACCTTAGGGTAAGGGCTTCACGATTAAGCTTCGACTGGTTTTTTCGATGTAGAAATATCGTACCTAAATTATATATGAAGATCCTACATCAGTATTAAGTTGTATTGGTTTAGCTTTTGTTGATTTGGTTCGATTTTTGTCGGGATTTTCAGATTTTACAGATATAGTTGATAACTCAAAATAATTCATACTGGCAGTAGAAGTGATTAACTATTGTTGTTGTTCTTGGCTTACTGCTGCTCGATCACAACTGGCAGCAACAGTATTTACACTTAACTGTTGTTGCTGCCCAGATTTCTCCGCTACTGCCTCTGTTTTCGAGCTAAATTCAGTAGTATTTGCACCATTATATTGTTGCCTCGACAAAGGAATGAAATCAGGTGCCTTAGCATTTAGTTTACTGTTTGAGCCTAATTTTTAAGGGCTGCTGATTTTAGGCAATGGAGGTGAGGCAACTGATAATTCAGTAGGAGCATTAAAGCTGTGTGCTTTGTCCATTAGCTGAAGTCTCGCCATATCCCTAAAGAAAAAAGAAAAAAATATTTTTGTAGAGTACTTAAATAGAAATTTTATAGGATAATAGGTTGTGGCAACAATTCGGAAGAAGGCGAAGAGTTTCTTCATCTTGGAACTCGTTTAAGCAAACAGCACATTCTAGATAATAGGCTGTGGAAACAATTTGATGTTGTTCCAGTAGAATTGTCCAGCCCATGTATCCAGATATTTAAAACTGTTCCTTGACTAATTTGAACCAAAATCCAGTCTCACAGCTGCTGAATTTCCAGTAGTAATCTTCCGCTTCCTTACCTTGACTTGCCAGAGTTGTGCAAGCCTCATTTCTCGTGTGTGTTAGATTTTTCTTCTCCAGCCCTTTGCCCAGATTGTTGTTTGTTGAGCCTGATGTTGAGACTAGTACCTGCACCTCGAAATATAGTCCCAAAATCCACGCAAGTACCTTACCATTTCCTCGCCATTTTTTTGAAGGATATGTGATCTTGCCCTCTTTGTTGGGCAATGCTTGTGTGCTCCAGATGTGTTGTGATTCCCATATTGCTTGGCCATCTTTGTGAAGTATCCAGTAGATGAATTGTGTTTGGTATTGGATCCAAAACACATTCCTTGCATCCGTAATTCGAATCCAATATGACCTACATGAAATATTTTTGCCACTGAGCCAAATGATCAGTTTATGAATTTTGCCTTTATGTGTGCCACTCCTATCTTGTTTCCTTTTGGTCCTTGTGTGTTTCTTATGCAAGTTAAGGACATAGGCGTGTATGAACAACAAAAACAGCCTCCACCATTCAGTTTTGGCTATGATATTAACACCTAATGTCATGTCACACCTCTATGCTCCTATACTTGTGCATGTCTCTGAATTACTTCCATTGGAATGAACACATCATGCTAATACCACCAACTGGAAGATCCTCAAAAGACATGGCATAGGTACAGTAACGTTTTCTGCAAAGAAAAAACAATGTTAGTCAAAATAAAGACCACCATGATCTCCCCCTTAAGGGTTTGATCACAGTTTTCACATTTCAGCTCCTTTTTTCTTCTCTTCTTTGATTCTGTTCTTCTTCTCAACCAGTCCATGTCCCATGTCCTGCTTTTAACTACCCTTGTTTCCCTCTGTTTGGGTTGAGTACATAGTACTAATACCACCAAATAGGAGTTAGACAAAGGGTAGTTCCCAACAATGAATCCTGCCAGTCGTGAGTTTGCCTTTGTGTCCTTATAATCTCCATAATTCATTATGTTGTTCTTCCCTAATGACCCCATCCAATTTTTTATGCCTGGCTCCCTCCCTGTATGACTCCTTGCCTCTTTCTTGTTACTACCAGTTGCAACTTTGTTGTACAACTTAGTTTGAAAATTACACCAGATAAGTACACTTCTGATGCATTTTCTTCTACCAAATTATGTTTGTCCCAGTGCTGCTTTATGTCTCTTAACTTGTTGCCTTTCATTTGGAATTTAGCATAAGCAGTCTCAACCACTACTTTGCTATGACAGCATATCGAACTCTTAACAGCAACTCTGGACAGCATGGTGAACCTCCTCGATCCTAGGCATTTGCTTACCCTTAAATCCCTCTCTTTGGATTGAGTGCAATGCACTGATACCACCAAATGAAAGGCCCTTAAAGACATAAGCATAAGAGGCCAGTTCGGTACCTGCAAAAAAGAGAAACTTGTTAGTAAAAAAAGGTCTCATCATGCTCTCCTCCACATGAATTTGAGCATGATGAACTGCTGCTACTGCTTCTTTAAACACCATTCCCTTCATTCTGTACTCATCACCCCTTTCTACTGTTTTAGGGAAGGGGTTTATTTCTTGAAGAATGAAGGAGAAAAGCCTTAATAGTGTCTTTAGAGAACATATATTAGGATAGATGATTCTGATTTAATTTCTTATGTGTTTTAATTTCTCATTTTGTTGAGCAAATGTGTGTTATATGTTATGCATATCAACTTGTAGTTTATCTCATTCTTGTGAAGTCGCGGGAAGTTTAGTCATAAAGGTGAGTCTGACAAGTGTAATAACAAGTATGCATCTTAATACTTTCTTTCATAAGTAATGTGCATCTTAATTCTTTTGTGATCTTAATTTTTTGAACTTATTTATATTTTCTATCCAAGGTTATGGCACCAAGTAAGTAATGGATGCAACTTGTTGATAACCGACTTGACGAAACCTACTTAATCAGGGTGCAAAAGTTTTTGGATTATGCCTTTAGAAGAACAGTAGAATTGTATGAAATACGATATCCGTGTGTCAAATGTTGTAACACAACATTAGGAACACGTGAGACAGTCGAGACGCATTTGAAAGTATATGGAATAATTAAAAATTATACTTTTTGGTATCATCATGGAGAAGTTTTGGGTGAGCCACAGTCGGAATTCGAAGTTGAAAATGATAATAAAGTAGATGATCATGAGGATGAGGATGAGGATGAAATACATGAAATGCTGAGGGATTTATATCCTAATCATGATGGAGGCGCTGTTGATGTTGGTTACAATGATTTACTTGAAGAAGAACTAAATGTTGAAGCCAAAAAGTTTTACAGTCTATTGAAAGATTTCGAGAAGCCACTATACCAAAGTTCAAATATTTCAAAGCTTTCCACTTTGATTAAACTGCTTCACATAAAAAGTATGGGTCGATGGAGTAATGAGTCATTTACGATGTTATTAAAAATGTTTAAGGATGAGATGTTGCTTGATGGAGCGAATTTTCCAAATTCATATTATGAGGCAAAGAAGGTAATTCGGGACCTTGGGCTTTCCTACTAAAACATTGATGCTTGTATAAATGATTGCATGTTATATTGGAAGGAAGATAACTTACTTGATTCCTGTAAAGTCTGTGGTGCATCCAGATGGAAAACAGATAAACATAGCGGGGAAGCAAAGAATAATAAGAATGGCAAAAAAATAGCATCAAAGATTTTACGCTATTTTCCATTGAAGCCTAGGCTTCAAAGGTTGTTTATGTCTTAAAATACATCTTCTTTAATGACATGGCATCATGATAAAAGAATTGATGATGGAATAATTAGGCACCCAGCTGATTCAATGGCATGGAAATCATTTGATGAACTTCATCCCTCATTTGCGGCTGAGCCTCGTAATGTTCGACTTGGACTTGCTAGTGATGGATTCCAGCCATTTCGGAATTCGAAAACCTCATATAGTATTTGGCTTGTGGTACTTATTCCTTATAATTTACCACCTTGGATGTGTATGAAACAGGAAAATTTCATCATGTCTATGCTTATTCCTGGTCCAAATAGTCCAGGAGATGCGATTGACATATATCTTCAACCGTTGATAGAGGAGTTGAATGAGTTATGGGAAATCGGTGTTGAGACCTTTGATGCATCAACCAGATAGAATTTTAAGTTACATGTTTTTTTGTTATGGACCATAAATGACTTTCCAGCATATGAAAATTTATCTGGATGGAGTACAAAAAGTAAATTGGCATGCCCATGTTGCAATATAAACACTTCCTCAATCAGATTGAAGAATAGTAAGAAAGAATATTTTATGGGTCATCGGTGTTACCTTCCTCTTAATCACAAATGGAGGAATGATAAGGAGTCATTTGATGGCACAAAAGAGAAAGGGCTTCCACCAAAAATGCGTTCTGGTATTGAGATACTTAATCAAGTGCAAGATCTTAAAGGGTTACAGTTAACAAAGGATCCAAAGAAAAGGATCAAGATATCACATGATGTTCGAAAAGATAACTGGAATAAGAGGAGTATCTTTTTTGAACTTTCATACTGGAAATCTCTCTTGTTGCGACATAATTTTGATGTTATGCATATTGAAAAAAATATATGTGATAATATGTTGGGGACGATCATGAATGCCAAAGGAAATACCAAGGACACCATTAAAACTCGACTAGATTTGCAAGAAATGAAAATTAGGCCGGAATTGCACCCAACCAAAAAAGGAGAAAAATATGAAGTTCCAAATGCATGTTACATATTATCTCCCCAAGAAAAGCACAACATATGCCTTTTCTTAAAGAATTTAAAGGTGCCAGATGGATTTTCATCTAATATTTCTCAAAATGTAAACTTGAAAGAGCACAAGATTTCTGGCTTAAAGAGTCATGATTGCCATGTTCTTCTACAACATTTACTCCCTCATGCTCTACGCGGTATGCTATCCAAAACAGTGTGTGAACCCCTTATCGAGTTGTCTTTATTTTTAATGTGCTCGGAGGAAACGCATTAAGGACTAGTGACTTGGATCAGATTGAACCTCAAATTCCTATAACCCTTTTTAAGTTAGAAAAGGTATTCCCTCCCTCATTTTTTGATGTCATGGTGCACTTGCCTACTCACTTAGCTAATGAAGCTAAGCTTGCTGGACCGGTTCAGTATCGGTGGATGTATCCTATAGAACGATGGTTATATTTTTTGAAACCTCTCATTGGTAATAGGGCTTGTCCAGAAGGTTCCATTGCAGAGGGTTACCTTGCAAATGAATGTATGACTTTATGTTCTAGGTATCTGCATAGAATCGACACAAAGTTTAATCGGCCAGAACGAAATTACGATGGTGGTTTAAAAAATTCTGATGGAGGTTTATCTCTATTTGTAAATCTGGAAAAAATTTACGAGCTCCAAAACATATTGATATTGAAGCCGATGAATTGGAGCAAGCACATATATACATACTGAAGAATTGTGATGAAGTTCTACCATTTCTAGAGTATGAAATTTTCTCCTTCATATCATATTTTGTTTTCCTTGTTTCCTTTAGGATTGATTATCCTTTATGTATGACATTTGTGGTTCAACTAAAATTTGTAGAGAGTTCGCACGAATTCATGTGGATTCTACTCAACACTTGTTTGATACAGAATGGAACAGACAATTTATCGAATGGTTTAAAGATAGGGTGCGTGATGACCCAAAAAGGGGTCATCTTATGTGCGTCTAATTTTGATTGTGTTCAGAGGCCCCGAAAACCTTCATTAATCTCACCTCGATGTGTGTGCGTAGCCCGAGCGCGTATCCGGGAAGCCTTTATGTGAAAACTTGATTGAGAGTTACATTTTTGATAAATTAATTGAATAAAGTTGACTTTGGTCAACATTTTTGGTAAACTGACCCGGATCCGTAATTCGACGGTCCCGGAAGGTCCGTAGGAAAATATGGGACTTGGGCGTACGTCCGGAATCGAATTCCGAGGACCCAAGTCCGAGAGATGAATTTTCAAAGAAAATTGTTTTATAAAATATTTAAAGGCTTATGAAAATGAACCTTGATGTGAAACCTGTGCTGCCGGGCCCGTATTATGATTTCGGCGCTTGGAACAGGTTCAATATGTGTTATATAAGTTATCTGCAAAATTTGATAAGAAACGGACTTGAATTGATTGGTTTCGGATCGAAATGAGAAAATTGGAGTTAATGAACTTTTGAGGTTTTAAAAGAATTTGAAATTTGGCTTGAAAGGTGATTTTATGTTCCCGAGGTCCGAATGAAATTCCAAGATTGGGAATAGTTCCGTCATGTCATTTATAAATTTTCTGCAAAATTTGAAGTCATTCCGAGTAGTTTAGGCCGGTTCGGCGCATTGAAGTGAATTCTAGAATTTCAAGTTCTTAAGTTTTGATTCAATTTGGTTTTGGGGTTGAATTTTGAGTTTCGTTGTTGTTATTCAGGTTCCGGAAGTTCGAGCGAGTCCGTATCATGAATACAGACTTGCCGGTGCTTTTGGACGGGGTCCCGAGGGGCTCGGGTGTGTTTTAGACCCCCGGGAGCTAAGTTGGAAAACCCATAATTTCTGCTATCTAGTTTCCTTCTCTGCGATCGTAGAAGGTGCGTTGCGATCGCGGAGAAAGATTTTGCTGGGCTGTTGATTGTTCTCTGCGATCGCAGCTTCCCCTTCGCGATCGCAGCCTTTTATCGCGATCGCATAGAGTCGCGTTTGGGCCGGGTGAGTTTGTTCTTCGCGATCGCAGGACCTCTGCCGCAATCGCAGAGGTCTGGCACATTGGCCTTCGCGATCGCAGGACCTCTGCCGTGATCGCAGAGGTCTGGCCAGTTGGCCTTCGCAATCGGATGCCCCTTGTCGAGATCGCAGTTAAGAAATCCCTGGGCAGTTTTATAAAATACGGGACTTAGCATTTTTCCTCCATTCTCATCTTCCACCTCAAGTTTTTAGAGATCTCTTCAAGGGACCTTCCACCACTGTTATTGAGGTAAGTAAATTCCATAGTTTTACTAGTTTCAAACATTAATTCTTAGTTAAATTCACTATTAAATTATCTAAAACCATAGAATTAGGTAGTAATTTTAGGGTTCTTGAGGATTTTGTGATTATCCGTTTTAGGCCATGAATTTAAGTAGAAATCACACATTAATGATCCTTAGGCTATGGGTGAGTGATCCCTTCGAGAATTTTCGGAATTTGATCATGAGAGACCGGGGTTGGAAATTGGGAATTCTTCAAGAATGGCGATTTTATTGAATAGCTAGGATAATTTATCACATTGTGCATGCATTGATGTTATTGTATACCTTTTGACTAGTTGCGAGTCCTCGGGTATAGAGTTCAGAGTTTCGTGCGTAATTGTGGTCCGAGGGGTAGATTCGACACGAGGTGAGTCTCCTTTCTAACCTTGTAAGAGGGAATTGTCCCCATAGGTGATGTTTATGCTATGTGTAAATTGTTTGGGGGCTACGTACGCGCCGAGTGACGAGAGTCCGTAAGTAGCGGCTATTATTGTTATGTCCGGGTAGTTAGTCCAACATCATGCCTTGTACGCTTTTCTCGTAATGCCTTATATGCCTTTTCTTGTAATGCCTGATATGTTTTCCTTGTAATGCTTCATATGATTTATTGTAACGCCATATGTACTATGAAATTATGTTTTGCATCATGTTATTCTTCTGAGGCTTAATTGAAAAGAATTGTGAAATATATCGGAGCGGGTCGTACGCCACGGCAGAATTGAAAAGAATTGTGAAATATATGGGATCGGGTCGTACGCCACGACAGTGTTGAAAGTAATTGAATATATATGGGATCGGGCCGTACGCCACGACAGTGTAGAGAAATTATGAAATATATGGGATCGGGTCGTACGCCACGACAGTGTTGAAAGTAATTTTATATATATGGGATCGGGCCGTACGCCACGACAGTGTAGAGAAATTATGAAATATATGGGATCGGGTCGTACGCCACGGCGAGTGTAGAAGGTACCTTATGGGAGCGGGCCGTACGCCACGGCGGATCTAAGAATTTGTGATTATTGTTTCGTTCGGTGGTCTTACTCTTGAAAGTGCTTTATTGTTTAGTTCAACATTTGTTTGGATTTTTCTGCTTTGATATATATACACTTGTTGCTTATTTCTCTGACATGCCTACTGTATTTCGTCTTATTCTATCATATGTTATCACTGCTGGACCTTAGTGAGTATCGAGTCGACATCTCATCACTACTTCTTCGAGTTTAGGCGGGATACTCACTGGGTACATATTTATTTAATATGTACTCATGCTGCACTTTCTTTTCATTTCTGTACTTAACTATACAGGTCTGGAGACTGGCACGTCTGACTATCAGGCCGGTGCTAGATATTGATAGCGTGGTCATTCTTCACGGTGATCTGCTTTCCCGGCGACTTCCTAGCAGTACCCTGGAGCTCTTTTGTTATATTTCTCTTTCCATTTTATTCAGACGGAGATTCTGTATATATTGTAGTCATTGTATATTCAGTAGTTGCCTGTGATACTCGTGACACTAGTTCCTGGCACACACGCGTAGTGTATATGTATATCTTTTGGGTTCGGGTTGTACAGGCATGTGTATGTTTTATTTCGGCTTTGTATCTACTATGACTTTACCTTCACTCAAGGCTAGTATCATGTTAGTTGTTATAAATTGGTAATCTTTGACTTGTTTAATTAGATGGGAAGGGTATCACTTAGTGTAAATTGTGTTGGCTTGCCTAACCCCGTCGTTGGGCGCCATCACGACCCGGATTAGGATTCTGGGTCGTGACAACGTGGTATCAGAGCACTAGGTTCACGTAAGTCTCACGAGTCATGGGCAGGCCCAGTAGAGTCTTGCGGATCGGTACGGAGACGTCTGTACTTATCTTTAGGAGGCTATGGGGTGTTAGGAAACTTCCCTTTATTCATATCCTGTCGTGCAATCTACGATGTACTCAAACCTATTCTTCTATTCTCTCACAGATGGTGAGGACGCGTGCATCCAATGTTTCTGGTCCGGGAGAGGCCGCTGCCCCGGCTGCCCAAGGTCGGGGTAGAGGCAGGGGCAGAGCACCTGCTCGAGGCAGGGGACGAGGGCGTCCCAGAACTACGCCAGTGGCACCACCAAAGGACCCTATTATGGAGGAGCAGGATGAGGTGCCTCTAGTAGCACCTGCTCCAGTGGAGTTCATGACGGGGCCAGGCTTCCAGGAGGTCATGGGCCGTATGCTGAGATTCATGGACACTATGTCTCAGGTTGCTTTATTTCAAGCCGACCCTGCTACTCCTCAGGAAGGAGGGGGAATCCAGACTCCTACCGCGCAGGCCATAGGTCACGCAGCAGCAACACGTCATACCCCGGGCACACCGCCCGTGAGAGGGGTTTAGCCTGTAGTAGCAGCCCTAGAGCCCAGGCCAGTTGCAGAGGGTGACTAGCAGAAGATGTTGGATAGATGGACCCGACTTTGCCCTCTAGTCTTCGGGGGTGAGTGGGGAGAGGATGCCCAGGATTTTATTGATAGGTGCAGGGACAGACTGCACAACATAAGGATTTTGGAGTCCCATGGGGTGGATTTCACCACATTTCAGTTAGAGGGCAGAGCTCGCAGGTGGTGGCAGTCATATATTCTCGGCAGGCCAGCAGATTCTCCTCCTGTCACTTGGGATCAGTTCGCTCAACTATTTCTAGACAGATACATTCCACCTTCGAAGAGGGAGGAGCTACGGGGTCAGTTTGAGTGACTAGAGCAGGGGCAGATGTCAGTGACTGATTATGAGGCTAGATTCTCCGAGTTGTCTCGCCATGCCGTTATGATATTGCCTACTGATGCCAAGAGGGTGCGGCGATTTGTGGCAGGCTTGCATCCAGGTATTAGGGCCTCTATGGCCAGAGAGGTAGAGATGGGTACCCCATACCAGCCTGTAGTCGAGATAGCCCGACGGATTGAGGACTACCGTATGAGGAGCAGGGAGCAGGGTCAGCCAGGTCAGCAGGACAAGAGGGTCAGGTTCACAGGTGTCTTCAGGGGTGCTCCAGCTAGGGGTAGAGGTCAGTTCGGAGGCGGCCAATTCAGTAGGCTCTAATATTCAGCACCTCCACTACCTCCCAGGGGTATTTCAGCGAGGCCTCAGTTCGGCGTTATGCCAGAGCGTTCCTATCATCCCCCAGCCACCCAGGGTGCACCCAGCAGTTATTCCAGTCATCAGAGATCCTCTAGATCCTATTTCAGTGCCTTACCAGAGGGTTCACACCGCCCTCGAGCTATTCAGGGTTCTTCCTCTTTCGGGCAGCGGGCTGTAGCACCAGGAGGTTGTTTCGAGTGTGGGGAGTCGGGTCATACGTGGAGGTTTTGTCCCAAGTATCGGGGCAAGGCAGTGCAACAGATTTATCAGCCTAGGAGTTCAGCACCAGCAGTCTGGCCGCCTCGAGGTGGAGGACAGGTTGGCAGGGGTCGTTCTAGAGGGGGAGGCCAGTCAGGAGGAGGTCAGTTAGTTCCTGTTCACTCTGGGGGAGTTCAGTCTTTAGGAGCCTCAGCCAGATTTTATGCCATTCCGGCCAGATCAGATGCAGTGGCCTCAGACGCCGTAATCACAGGTATTATCTCAGTATGTGGTAGGGAGGCTTCGGTACTATTTGATCCAGGATCCACGTATTCATATGTTTCCGTACTATTTGCTCATTTTCTGGATACCCCTCGTGAGTCCTTGTGTTCTCCTATATATGTGTCCACTCCTGTGGGTGATTCTGTGGTGGTAGACCGAGTCTACCGGTCTTGTGTGGTCACTTTCTGCGGTTTCGATACCAGAGCAGATCTTTTATTGCTGGATATGATTGATTTTGAGGTTATCCTAGGCATGGATTGGCTATCTCCTTATCATGCTGTGTTAGATTGCCATGCCAAGACAGTCACTTTAGCCATGCCTGAGTCGCCTAGACTAGAATGGAGAGGTTCTTCAGTTAGTGCCTCCAGCCGGGTTATTTCCTTCATAAAGGCTCAGCATATGGTCGAGAAGGGTTGTTTGGCTTACCTTGCTTGTGTGAGGGACACCACCGCCAAGTCTCCTACCATTGATTCAGTACCTGTTGTTCGAGAGTTTCCGGATGTGTTTCCTTCGGATCTTCCAGGCATGCCTCTAGATCGAGATATTGACTTCTGTATTGATTTGGATCCATATACTCAGCCTATTTCCATTCCCCCTTATCGTATGGCTCCTAAGGAGCTAAAGGAGTTTAAGGAGCAGCTTGAGGAGTTGTTGGCCCAGGGGTTCATCAGGCCGAGTGTGTCGCCGTGGGGTGCTCCAGTCTTATTTGTGAAGAAAAAGGATGGGTCTATGCGGATGTGCATTGACTATCGCCAGCTAAATAAAGTAACCATCAAGAATAAGTATCCTCTGCCGCGCATCGATGATTTGTTTGATCAGTTACAGGGTGCTCGTATGTTTTCTAAGGTTGACTTGAGATCGGGTTATCATCAGCTGAGGATTTGGGCTTCAGATGTTCCAAAGACTGCATTTCGTACCAGATACGGCCATTATGAGTTTCTGGTGATGTCCTTTGGTTTGACTAATGCCCCGGCAGCATTCATGGATTTGATGAATTGGGTATTCAGACCGTATATTGATTCCTTCGTCATCGTCTTCATTGATGACATCTTGATTTATTCACGGAGCCTGGGTGAGCATGAGCAGCACCTGAGAGTTGTGCTCCAGAACTTGCGGAAACAGAAGTTGTATGCTAAGTTCTCCAAGTGTGAGTTCTGGTTAGAGTCCGTGGCATTTTTGG
>ML248242.1:334-26477 GCA_005239495.1 Nicotiana undulata | reverse complement strand
ATATATATATATATATATATATTTGGAACACCTCCAAGATCACAACTTTATTGGAAAAAAAACACAATTATATGACACCCAAATGAGCAAAAATCAGTTTAAGCACACATATATATTTAGAACACCTCCAAGAACACAACTTTAATGAAAAATGACAGAATTTCTTGATACCCAAATAAGCAAACAATAAATTTATGAACACACATATAATTTATACTCTTTACATTTTAGAAATGGAAATAGAAGAGTTTAAAAGCTACTCTATGGGCGTGAGACCAAATGCAGCCTATCCTCATTCCAATTAGAAACAAAAACAAGGAGTAATATCCCTCATTTACTTCTGTGTATTAAATCCTAAATCTCTCACAAAACAAACACCCTCACCCACCTCACACATATACCAATAAAACTAAACATTCATGTTTGTTCTCTATTACTCTTACTTTTAGACTATATCCAGCAAGCTCCATGCTGAATCTCAATCCTTGACAATTAATCTTGACATAGAGCACAAATAAAACATTCAAATATAGGTGTCTCAGAAAAGCAACTCAATTTTCCTTTTCTTAGCCATAAATGTACTAATAAGACAATGAGCTAGTACAACAAAATTGGAAGGTTTAATATAAATAAGGGCAATTGCTCAAAACCAAAAACCAGCATGAACCCCATCTCCAATCGACCCCGAAGCAGCTCCAAAACCCAGCCAAAACTCCCTTAAAATGACTTCACAAATAACCCCTCTTTCTCCACCATAAAAATCCTTTACAACCAGTAAAACATTGCCAGAAAGAAAGAGAGAGAGAGAGAGAGAGAGAGAGAGAGAGAGAGAGAGAGAGAGAGAGATCAGTGGTAGAGAAGCAACATAAAAAAGAGGAGAAGAAGAGGAAAGAGAAGACGTGTAACATTTGGTACGGACTAACCTTGATTGTTACTGCCAGCTGATGGACGATTGATTGGTTGAATAGCAGCTTGTAATGCAGAAGAAGCTTCTCCATGTGCACGAGCACTGAATATTAGCATGTCAGAATCAAGTCTTAAATCAGGGTTGAGACGTTGAAGTCGTGTAACGACGTTCATCGTAGTATCTTGTTCCATAGCTTCCTTTTGTGCATTGAATTTTTCCAGCAATTTTTGTTGCATCTTTTCTTCCATTTTCTCCATTTTTTATTGCATTCTCTCATCAGTAGCATTTACCGAGGATCCAAAATCTCTTTTTTTTCTTTTTTAAGACAGTCTTGTTAACTCCTCTTCTATACAATCTTACCTGACCTGGGTGCTCAGGTCCCATGACTGATGCAAACGCGTCAACTGAATCACTGTCATCTCAAGAGTTGATTGTATTCTCTTCATTTCAGCCTACAAACCAAATGAAAGAGAACATAGTTTAAGTAAATATTACTAAGTCAATAATTAAGAACAAATAAATAATCACGACAAACTTTAAATTAGAAATTTCTTACAATTTTACTAATTGTATTCTCATAAGAACCTTTGTATACTCGACCAGATTTTCTTTCTTCGTTTTCTGTCTAGATCCACCATTTTCTATCAGCAAAAAAAAGCTAATTTTGTGTAATGAGGATTTTTCTGCTCCTTTAACTTATTTTACATGAAAAGGGGTCCAGTGGTCTAGTTTCATTGGGTTAGGTTGTGTTTTTATGCAAAATAGCAAGGACTTGAGACAATTGAAGAATCACGAGAAGAATCAACTAAATCATGATTTAAAGATTGTAATTGTTGTTCTTAAGATTTGGCACTACATTTTGTATGATAAGTCGTGTGAGAACTGTACGGATCGTTGTCGTCTATACTATATCTTCAAGTAGAGAAATATTAATTGAGGCGGCGGAATGATTTAGTTTTTTAATCATGATAAGTTGATGTGATTGATATAAATAGCAAGTGCCATTACATTTTAACCTCGGATTAATAGTTAATGCTCCGATGTTATGCTATAACAATGCCACTCTAGTTTTGTTATAGCCGCATTCTTACTTATTTTTTAAGTGATTTGTAATTATTTTCTAGCATCTTCTAATTATAACACGTTTTACAAAATTAATCTTCTTGGAGCCATATAACTTTCTTTCTCAATAATTAGTAGTTAATTGAGCTAATATTGATAATTTCACCTCTTTTCTTTCTAAAAAGTTTTCTCGAACATGAGTTAGCCCGTGAATAGCAAGAGGAAAGATGAAAGAGTGAATATTTTTTTGTTGAGTTAAAACTTTACACCTAATTAATATAAAATTCGAACTGTTAATTCCAGATGTCACGACCCAAAACCACCCCGATAGTAATGGCGCCTATCGTGGAACTAGGCAAGCCACACACTTTCAAACAGTTCGGAAATTCATAAAAGCATTTAAACAATAATCATTTTCCACAGAAACTCAGCTTGTATCTATGTCCCTACCTCATATTGCTGTTATATTCCGCATTTTATTTGTTATAAAGTGTAAATAACTGGAATATCGAGTTCTGGGATAGTATCTCCTAAGGATTTAAATGTTGGCTTGCCTAA
This sequence comes from Nicotiana undulata, assembly GCA_005239495.1. Taxonomy (NCBI): domain Eukaryota; kingdom Viridiplantae; phylum Streptophyta; class Magnoliopsida; order Solanales; family Solanaceae; genus Nicotiana; species Nicotiana undulata. Next base: position 23,950 of record ML248242.1, on the reverse strand, counting down.
CCTCGCCGTTAGGTGCCATCACGACCTGAACCGGGTTTTGGGTCGTGACATTGTCATTTGGAGTTTTGTGCAAAACGTTATGACTATTCTTCTAGAGGCTGTCCGGGAGGCTGGGCATTTGTTCTCCGCGATCGCAAAGAGCAATTTGGGCTGGAAAATTGTACTCCGCGATCGCAAGGCATTTTCCGCGATCGCACTGAGTAAATACCTGGGCAGAATGTTTAAAAACAGGATTTTGGCAATTTCATCAATTCCTTCACTTGGTTGGGGCGATTTCGGAGGATTTCAAAGGGTGATTTTCATAAAGCATCAAGAGGCAAGTGATTCCTTCTCATTTCCAAGTTAATTCAAGGTTTATACATGGGATTAAACATGAAAAATTTGTGGAAAAATTAGTATTTTGAAGAAAACCTAGAAAATTGGAAATTTGGATTTTAGCCACAAATTGAGCATGAATAGTTGAGTAAAATGTGTAATTGAATTAGTAAAGCTTCGGGTAGAGATTTTCTTCAAGAAATTTCGAGGTCGGGGCACGTGGGCCCGAGGGCATTTTGGTTATTTCATTGAGATGGGCTGAGGAACTTTGTAATTTGAGTTGGTTATGATCTATTGAGTATATTTTCATTGAATTATCGTTATTTGGATAGTTTGGGAGCGTGCGCATTCATTTTTAGTCGTCTTAGAAGCTTGGAAGCCGGTGATGAATCTTCGGAGTGAGGTGAGTCTCCTTTCCAAACTTGTAAGGGGGAAATGTCCCTGTAGGTTCCTTGTTTGTTATGTGTACATGTTGAGGAGGCCGCATACGTACCAAGTGATGAGAGTCCATACGTGGCGACTATATTGCTATGTCGGGTAGCCGTAGGACCCACGGGCATGCCATTTCGTGCCTTATTTGAACCATTTTATGTATTATAATTTGTGTTTATTGTTGAAATGACATGGGAGAGGTAAAAATATGATGAGGTAAATCTTAATTGGATATCAGTGATATGATATTGATACAATCCTGTTGAGTTCACGGTCGAGTCTGTACTCGTAGGTACCTATATGTAAATACTATTACTATTACCGAGTCAGCACACGAGTCGCAGGTATGGTTCGCGATCATGGGGAGCTTATTACTATTATCGAGTCAACACACGAGTCGCAGGTATGATTCGCGATCGTGGGGAGATTATTACAATTATCAAGTCAGCACACGAGTCGCAGGTATGATTCGCGATCGTGGGGAGCTTATTACTATCGAGTCAGCACACGAGTCACATGTATGATTTGCGATCGTGGGGAGCTTATGACCTCAGTCCTTATGACCTACCTTATGACTCCGGCCGGTTGTCTTGTCTGTGTCGGTATATGTACACTTGAGTCTGGTTCACATATGACAGTATTGGCAAGGTATTGTTGAATAAGAGGAATTGGTACTTGGTGCTCTTACTTGTGTTACATTATGTGTTCATATACTTGCTGCTTACTCTTTCGCATGCCTATTGCTTTAGCCTTATCTCATTCTATATTACATTGCTGGACCTTAGTGAGTATCTAGTCGACCTCTCGTCACTACTTCATCGAGTTTAGACGGGATACTCACTGGGTACATATATGTATATGTACTCATGCTACACTTTTTGTGCATTTTGCTGCACAGGTACCTTCATAGTTCAGAAAATGATTCGGAGACTTACTCGGGCTGCGTTCATCTAGAGGCGTTCCGCAGTTGATAGAGTCTCCTTCCTTCTATATCTTTACTTGTATTTTATTGCATTTGTCCAATTTATTCTCGGACAAGAGTTGTGTATTTGTATAACTTCTTTGAAACTGCTCATGTACTTGTGTCACCGGGTTCTGGGGATGTTCTGAGTCTTGTTTTATTGAATTAAATGGATTCCCTGTCGTGTTTAATTTACAAAAAGTTTATTTATTTGATCATGAAGTGCAATAAAGGCAACGATTTCAAAATTTAAACAGGAGGGTATTTCAACTGATTAAGGGGTTAGCTTTCCTGATAGTAGTGTCCGGCGCCATCACAACATATAGGTTTTGGGTCGTGACAACGTGGTATCAGAGCACTAGGTTCCCTTAGGTTTCACGAGTCTTGAACAAGTCTAGTAGAGTCTTGCGGATCGGTACAGAGACGTCTTTACTTATCTTGGAGAGGCTACAGGGCTGTAGGAGTACTTCCCTTCTTGATTCCTCATCGTGCGATTTGATTCCATTAAGGCTTATGCCTATGTTTCTTCCTACTCAATCTTATACGTCGCGAAGCTCTTTCTATGATTCGAGGATTTGAGGAATTGAAATGGTGCTACAGATATTGTATGAAATGTTTTCCATGTGCAGTTGGTTGAGGTTGTTGTTGTTGCCCTGCAGGAGAATAATATGTTGTTTCAGCTCAGTAATTGTCTTTTTGAGGACTTTGAGGCTATGATCAGGTTGTTATGATGCTTACGATTGGATATCGCATGGTGTTGATAGGATGGTAGGATGCTTGCCCATATGTAGGGGCAATTAATGACTTGAAGGGAGGTCTTCTCAGGGCGTGGTTTCGAGATTTCAGTATTTTAGTTCCGGCGGAGGAAAGGCACTTGGACTATGAACGGTCCGGTTCAGATTGATAAAGTAGTAAGCTTGGTGCTATCGAGCAAGGTGGAGTATTCACCTGTGTTGTGGTATCGTTGTTTGATCGAATAGGATATGTTAAATTCGCCGGTGTTATAGCTCTTTAGTTGCATGGGGTTAGAGTGTTGTGAAGCGGTGCTGAAGAAGCGGTTGTCAGAGATCATGGTGTGTAGTGGTTCAGAATTGAACAGCTACCTCTAATGAAGGCAACTCGAGAAAGATGATCTTCGGAGAGTTTGAAGTTGTAGTGATCTGCTGGCTCTAAGAGCTACAGAGAAGGACGTTGAATTGAGGACGCAATTGAGAAGCACACGATGAAGGAAGATATGTGAAAAGTGATAGGTGGTGGTTCCATTTCAAAAAGGCCAAGCGTAAGGAAAGGAAGTTGGGTAGTGCTTAAAGGAATAAGGTTAACCAAAGTGGGGGAGTCCAATCACCTGTAGTTGGGTTGTGGGGGTTGTGTACTCATGGAGTTGCGGATTGTCGGCATATTGGTAAGTTGTTACAGCTAAGGTAAAGGAGTAAAGTGGTAATTGAGCATGGCATTCGATAAATGTGTGCGAAGTTTGTCCTATTGGACCAGGGCTAGGCTTTGGGAAAAATTAAGAATTCGTGCTTAAGGCATAGGCAAGTTGTAAGGGTAGCGACTCAGTCACGTGCTTTGCTGAAAGGATGTTCATGTGCTAGGAGATCTTTGGAGTTGATGGTAATCGGGGCCAGTCAGAGTAGGTGACTTTCAGTGGTGGTACTAATGAATTCGAAAGTTAGAGAATGCGGTGTTTAAGGATTTCAGGCAGCAGTATAATTAAGAATCAAGCTTCTGCAGTATAATCTCTAAGAGGAAGGATGATGGTTGGAGTGGTCTATGTTATTTCAGCACGCTGGATAGTATCGGAGGAGTAAGGGAAATAGACTACGGGTTGTAGAAAGATTATCAGGAGGTTGTGAGACGGGTTGCGGAATTTAGGCAGCATGGTCTCGTGAATCAAGGTCACTCGGGATGAGTGAGGGTTGAGCTGCTATGAGTTGAAGGAAGTTACTATTACCTTTGAGGCAATTAAAGATGATTAAAAGAAGATAGGTTGGTTAGCCATGGTTGAAATGGCACAAGTACGGCAGTGATCAGTTTCTTCGGCGTGATTGAGTATGTGTATGGTTTGTGCAAATGTGTGCGGGGCTTGTCGGCCGTCGTAATAGACTTCAGTTGGAAGCATTCAAGTGCTATGGACTGTCAGGTGTAGGCGGGTCCCGGAGGTGTTATGATGGTTCAAACCACTGCTTAAGGAATTGCATGTATTGTGATTGTGAGAGCTCACTGGTGATATGTTATGGTTCTCATGAATTGAAGTCAGTAAAAAGGGTTCCTAGCACTTGAATGGGGTGTTCACCCTAATAATGGTTCAGGGGTTATGATGGAATTTTGCGCCATATCATATTTGCATGTTATGTGCAAAAAGCGGTATGTAACTGGAAGTAAGAATTGAGATTGGTGTGCGGCTTTAACAAGGATGTCATGAGCTCGGAGGAGCAAGGGCAAAGTATTTGAATGTTTAGAGTAAGCTGGTATTGTCTTCTGTGTCACCTGAGATTGGTGTTTGAGGAAAGAGGCTTTGTATCCTGGTTATGGGTTCTTGATTTGTCTTGCAGCATTTGTGGGATCAGGAGTAAGGATGTGCAGACTTGTTGCCTTGTGTGGAAGGCCGTGAGAGCATGACCGCGGGAAGATTGCATAAGTGTGGCATGTAGTCACCTAATTGGTTGAAGAATTAGACCAAGTATAAAGGAGTGTAATATTGCTTAATTGAGAATTTATGCATGGAAGGCGTTTGGTTCAGTTGATGGTGGATTGTGGGGTGCTTGTCCCGGCTATGATTGTTATTCTTGTGTATTATGAGAGGAATTGGGGTATTATGGACCCAGGTAAGGCTATCAGCCTAGTTCAGTGCGAGCAGAATCGACTTGAAGTGAATGAATGGATTTAAACAAATTATGGGCTTCATGCGAGTCAGATGTGTTTATTTCAGTATGGCGCTCCTCAAGGAGGGCTATTGGGATATCAGGTGTTGTCCCGTCTTCGTCAAATTCATGTGATATTGTGATTGTGTCGTGTGAGTTGTGAAATGGCTTGATAATTTCTTATGTGTTGAGGTTCAGCGTAGTGACGAGGTTATGTGAGCAGGATGACTCCTGAGATTCAGATTATATATCGCACCTCAGTCGTGCTGGAGTTTTTGTAGCATATGGCTGTATCAGTCTCCCCAGAATGGTATTATGCACTTAGCGTGCTTGTGACCGATATTCAGTGATTTGTAATAGTGAGCAATTCAGCTCCGTGTATATTTCCTTATGTAAATCTTATGATGGGTTCAGGTGGCACGCCGCCACGGGTATGTTATTTGGATCGGGTTGCACGCCGCAACAGTGTGATGTTGAGCAAGACTCCTATAACGATTATTCTTGTGTTTTACTTCCTATTTCTTTGAGGAAAGTTCATATTTATAGTGTGAGTCTGGTAGTCCCTTCCTGATGTCGTTTCATTATGTCTCGTGTTCGAATTGTGGCCTATTGGCGCATTGTGGCATCGTGTGAGACTGTTGGTTATGCCTGGGGTGATTGGTTATCTGAGCAGTTCATACTGGGTGAGACGAGATTTATAAACTTGGGGTCGGTAGGATAAGATTATGCAAGCATAATTGCAGGGAATTCCCACTATTGATTTGCAATGAGGTGGTGATATGAGTTTAGAGAAAAGATTATAACGTGTGGTTAACTCTGCAGATGATTATGAATTTCCGCACATCTCCTCTGTTGTGGTGATATCATCAGCGTTATAGCAAAATGTATGAATGTAACTTATAAGGTGCTTTGAGAGCATCAAAGTCGCAGAATTTTGGCTATTAAGATCCAGGGAGCGTCATTGTGGTCAGATAATGGATCAGGCGGTGTATGGTGCTGATTCAGCAAGGGCATGCAGTTGGGTTCTGGTGCCTCGTGTGGTAGTTGATTCGGTGTTCAAATGTTAGAAATAGGCCTGGTAGAGAATTTCAGATGTTAGAACTAAGTTCGGAGCTTATTGTATGAATAAAGGAGGATATCTTCAAATTTGATCAAGCTTATGTGCTCAACCGGGTTGTGGTAGAAGGGAGGTGCACGAGGTGTTAAACAGTGATTCCAGGTAATTCTGGGGCAGTTCCTGGCACGTTCGAGGACGAACATCTGTTTAAGTGGGGGAGAATGTAACGACCCGATCGGTCCTTTTGAGATCCAGCGCATCGTTCACCAGTTGGGAGTCACGAACAACTTCATTTCAGGTATATTGACTTGTGCATATGGTCAGAATTGAAATTCAGGAAGATCGGAGTTGAATTTAAAGGAAAATTCTCATTTCATAAGTCTTAAGTTGAAGAAATCGAGTAAGGCTGGGATTTTGAGTAAACGACCTTAGAATCAGGATCTGAAGGTTCCAGCAGGTTCGTATGATGATTTCGTACTTTGGCGTACGTCCGGAACGGGTTTTGGATAACCCGGGAGCAGTTCAGTGTATATCGTGGAAAGTTAGTATTTTAAGGAAAATTTCCTAAGTTTGACTTGAAGTACATTTCAAAGACACTGTTGTCCGTTTGGGATTCCGAGTCTGGGAATAGATCCGTGTGATGATTCTGGAGTTGGGAGCGCGATCGGAATTGAATTCGGATATCCAGAAGTCAATTTAAGGTCATTTGGCTAAAGATAGAAAATTGAAGGTTTTTGAAGAATTCGACCGGAAATGGAAATTTTGATATCGGGATCGGAATGTGATTCTGGAAGTTGGAGCAGGTATGTAATGTTGAATATGACTTGCCTGCAAAATTTTAGGTCCATCGGACATGTTTTGATAAGTTTCGGCATCAAATGTGGAAGTGGAATTTTCAATGTTCATAAAGTTGAATTTTAGTGCGATTCGTGAATTTGGCGTTGTTCGATGTGATTTGAAGCTTCAAAAAAGTTTGTGGGATGTTATGAGACTGAGTCGTGTGTTTGGACGGGGTCCCAAGGGCCTCAGGTGTGTTTCGGGGTGGTTTTGGGGTAGTTTCGGGGCATTTCAGGTGGTTTTGCCGTTGCTGTTTGCTGGTGTTTTTGGTAATGCTGTGCGATCGCAGCCTTAGCTATGCGATCGCGGAGAAGAAACTGAGGGGCAAGGTTTTGACCTATGCGATCGCGAATGTTGGGGTGCGATCGCGGAGAAGGGCCAGGCAGGCTTGTGTGATCGCAAGGAGGAAGGTGCGATCGCGGAGAAGGATTTGGAGGGAGCTGGAAAAAGGCTTGTGCGATCGCATAGAAGAAATGCTCTGCTGCACTGACCTGACTTCGGAGGCTCATATATCACAATATATAAGGCATTTTAAGGTAATGTAAAAATGAAAGTTGTATCCCTATGTGTCTAGTTTCTAGAAATGTAAACCATTTAGAATTTGGATCTGTGTACAAAACGTTATGGCTATTACACTACAGGGTGTCCGGGAAGATGAAGAAGAAATTTGTGTTGCACAGGGTTGACTTTGGCAGCTTAAATCTCGAAATATATAAGGATTTGGGAGATGACCAACAAAGAAAGTTATAGATCTTGAAGTCTCATTTTCAGAACATTACACCATTTGTCATTTGGAGTTTTGTGCAAAACGTTATGACTATTCTTCTAGAGGCTGTCCGGGAGGCTGGGCATTTGTTCTCCGCGATCGCGAAGCTCTTTCCGCGATCGCGAAGAGCAAATTTTGGGCTGGAAAATTGTACTCCGCGATCGCAAGGCATTTTACGCGATCGCACTGAGTAAATACCTGGGCAGAATGTTTAAAAACGGGGTTTTGGCCATTTCATCAATTCCTTCACTTGGTTGGGGCAATTTTGGAGGATTTCAAAGGGTGATTTTCATCAAGCATCAAGAGGTAAGTGATTCCTTCTAATTTCCAAGTTAATTCAAGGTTTATACATGGGATTAAACATGAAACATTTGTGGAAAAATTAGTATTTTGAAGAAAACCTAGAAATTTGGAAATTTGGATTTTTGCCAAGAATTGAGCATGAATAATTGAGTAAAATGTGTAATTGAATTAGTAAAGCTTCGGGTAGAGATTTTCTTCAAAACATTTCGAGGTCCGTGCACATGGGCCCGAGGGCATTTTGGTTATTTTATTGAGTCGGGCTGAGGAACTTTGTAATTTGAGTTGTTTATGATCTATTGAGTATATTTTCATTGAATTATCGTTATTTGGATAGTTTGGGAGCGTGCGCATCCATTTTTAGTCGTCGTAGAGGCTTGGAAGCCGGTGATGAATCTTCGGAGCGAGGTGAGTCTCCTTTCCAAACTTGTAAGGGGGAAATGTCCCCGTAGGTTCCTTGTTTGTTATGTGTACATGTTGAGGGGGCCACATACGTACCAAGTGACGGGAGTCCGTACGTGGCGACTATATTGCTATGTCGGGTAGCCCTAGGACCCACGAGCATGCCATTTCGTGCCTTATTTGAACCATTGTATGTATTATAATTTGTGTTTATTGTTGAAATGACATTGGAGAGGTAAAAATATGATGAGGTAAATCTTTACTATTATCGAGTCAGCACACGAGTCGCAGGTATGATTTGCGATCGTGGGGAGCTTATTACTATTATCGAGTCAGCACACGAGTCGCAGGTATGATTTGCGATCGTGGGGAGCTTATTACTATTATCGAGTCAGCACATGAGTCGTAGGTATGATTCGCGATCGTGCGGAGCTTATTACTATTATCGAGTCAGCACACGAGTCGCAGGTATGATTCGCGATCGTGGGGAGCTTATTACTATCGAGTAAGCACACGAGTCGCAGGTATGATTCACGATCGTGGGGAGCTTATGACCTCAGTCCTTATGACCTACCTTATGACTCCGGCCGGTTGTCTTGTCCGTGTCGGTATATGTACACTTAAGTCTGGTTCACATATGACAATATTGGCAAGGTATTGTTGAATAAGAGGAATTGGTACTTGGTACTCTTACTTGTGTTACATTATGCGTTCATATACTTGCTGCTTACTGTTTCGCATGCCTATTGCTTTAGCCTTATCTCATTCTATATTATGTTGCTGGACCTTAGTGAGTATCTAGTCGACCTCTCGTCACTACTTCTTCGAGTTTAGACGGGATACTCACTGGGTACATATATGTATATGTACTCATGCTACACTTGCTGTGCATTTTGCTGCACAGGTACCTTCATAGTTCGAAAAATGATTTGGAGACTTACTCGGGCTTCGTTCATCTAGAGGCGTTCCGCATTTGACAGAATCTCCTTCCTTCTATATCTTTACTTGTATTTTAATGCATTTGTCCAATTTATTCTCGGACAAGAGTTGTGTATTTGTATAACTTCTTAGAAACTTCTCATGTACTTGTGTCACCGGGTTCTGGGGATGTGTTGAGTCTTGTTTTATTGAATTAAATGGATTCCCTGTCGTGTTTAATTTACAAAAATATTATTTATTTGATCATGAAATGCAATAAAGGCAACAATTTTGAAATTGTTAAACAGGAGGGTATTTCAACTGATTAAGGGGTTGGCTTGCCTGACAGTGGTGTCCGGCGCCATCACAACCCATAGGTTTTGGGTCGTGACAGCTCTGGCGACTCTCCTGGGGACCGAACCCAGAATCTCTGGTTCAGGGTTCCAGAATTCGAGCTTGTATAACTGTTATATTTTGGCTTTCATTATCAGATTTTACGTGTTTAAACCTGATGTGCTAATTGCCGCATTTACCGCTTTGATATTATTTGAACTGCGTATAAAACTGTGTCGAAACCCTTCTTCTCTCTGAGTCTTCTAAATCATCTGGGAAGTGTGAACTTCATGTGACTTCTTTTCTGTTAGAGTCATCCAAATTTTAAAACGAGGTATGGATAGTTGCAAAGCCGTTGAAGCTTCTGTATTCCCGGTACGCTGCCCCGATCTCGGCTCGAGCTGTCCGCTCGGGTAAGCCTTGTCTAGAACAAAACCCCAGGATATAAACCTAGTATGACATAGCCTCATGTCGGATCCCTAGTAGGAACGTTTATTTGCATCACGTGCATTTGACTTAGGGGACTCAACACAGGGGTTGGGTCCGTCTAGGACAGGTGAACCCAAAAAGAAACAAGATCCTGATGCATCCTACTTGGTATGTGTACAATATTTTGTTATGGTTCATTTGGTGACCGGCTAAAAAAAAGAAGAAAAAAAGGGATAACAGAAAAACCAAGAGAGGAATAGAATAGGAGATTTAGCCGATTTTTGGAAAAACCCGATATTCGAGATCATCCCGAAACTCTGCCAAAATCTCTGAAAATAGTATTTCGAAATAAAGTAAGTCGGTGCCTACTTTTCAAAATTATGTCGAGATTTCCCAAACTACGCATTGTTTGATTCTCACCGGATGTGAGGTACGTAGGCAACCCTCATCGGGTCCAACCTTATTTTAAAAAAAACTAAAATAGAAAATACGGTCGCAAAATTAGGTGATGCTAATCTTGCCTAAATAGCCAATTGTCCCAATGGGACGCCGGGAGGCTGTTTTTGCAAAAAATAGCCACTTATAGTCTTTTCAAAAAATTTGGTTCAATTAGCGAGCACAACCCTAAAAGCTTCCTACCCGAATTATTGAGGGGTTGTATTCGCAAGGACGGTCCATTTTTCTTTATTACAAAACTTTTGCAAAAATAACACTTTTTCGCATTCAGTCAAAACCATGTATGGCGTTGTTTTCTTAATCAAAACATTTAAACAAATGTGCAGGATGAATACAGTTGAAAACACTCCTTTTAGGGCTATCGAGGAAATTCCCGTGGGACTCCATATGTGGTGGAGCGACCTGGGGGAAGTTAGTAGAAAGTCTTCCGTAAAAGCTCTGGGCGGACTTACTGGCCTTCTAAAAATCAAGCCGAGGTTGGATATCGCTGAAGCTTTAGTTTCATTTTGGGACCCCGTCCACAACGTGTTCCACTTTTTAGACTTTGAGTTGACGCCCACGCTAGAGGAAATAGCGGGGTATGCTGGTCTCGGTGACAATCTTAGAACTCGGTATCCGGTGGCACCCAGGGCGGTAACTCCACATATGTTCCTGGATCTTTTGAAAATCAGTTGGGACACTCAAGACTCACACCTGGCGGAAGGGTTCTGCACTTTCTATTTCCTGTACAAATGTTATGGAGATCCTCGGGGCTATGAAGTTGAAAATACTGGTCTGACTCACCACAAGAATCAGGCTAAATGGGAAGCCCGCCGGGGGTTGGCTTTCGTGGTAGCATTCCTGGGCACCTTAATCTGCCCCAAGGTGACGGACTTATAGATATCGGATTAATAGGGATGGCGGATTTCATGATGAAGAAGAACAATGGAACTCTTATACCCATGATCTTAGCCGAGATTTACCGTGCTCTGACAGTTTGCCAGTCAGGAGGAAAGTTCTTTGAGGGGTGCAATCTGCTCCTACAGATTTGGATGATCGAGCACCTCTGCCACCGCCTAGGTTACATGAACTACAGCTTGATCGGTTTGAATTGTATTGAAGAACACGGTACTCGGGTGGAGGGTCACAAATTTCCTGAGGGCACAGAGGCCTGGCACTCACATTTGAGTTCATTGACCGCCGACCGAATCGAGTGGACTTTGGATGGCTCCCTGTCGGCGAGGTTATCAATATGTCCGCTGAAGTGTGCTATCTTTTTTTAATGGGTCCGCGGAGTATCCAGCCATATGCCCCACATCGGGTCTTACGTCAATTGGGTAGACAACAGGGCATTCCACATGATGAGGACCTAAGCCAACAAGCCATTGAGTTGTGTCCGAGAGCTACATTTCCGGAAAACAGGGTCCGTCAGATTTGGAACCAGTGCAGATTCTTAGAGCCTCAGACTCGGGTGAGAAACTTATCTCAAGGGGAAGTAGAACCAGCCTATATTTCTTGGTATGGTAGAAGAGGCCGAGAGCACCAAGAACCGGAGCTACCTGCGAAAATACCTCACGTGCAGCATTTTATTGAGCAAACACAAGAACACTGGGGTTGGCTAGAACAGGAAAACAACTACCGGGCTACAATAAGTAAACTGGAGGCCCAGATCCGAGAGCTCAAATTTGAAAACACTTTACAAACTGCGGCAGCCGAAGGGGAAAGAAACATGTTGAACAAAGAAAACGAAGCCCTCAGGGCTCAAATCCAAAAAATGAGGATAGCCATTGAAAACCCCGAAAGAAGTAGAGCCGACGAAAGACTTGTCACCAGTCTCAGGCAAACGTGGTGTAGCTATGGTGACGATTTGGACAAAGCCGAGGAATATTTGACCCGAGTTCGAGAAAAATTGGCAAAGAATGCCGAATAAAGGGCAGAATTCGTGCAAAAATTGAAGAGAAAGCATGACCAAGAAGTCCTGGGTTTGAAAGAAAGAATGGCCACCTTTGAAAACGAGATGGCCAAACAAGCACAAAGGTTTAAGGAAGAAAGAGAACAGTGTTATGACATGATAGCCCAGTTGGAAGAAGAATTGCGACAGTGGAAAAAACATACTCACAAAGATGCCCAGGCTTTAGAGGCAAGATCGCAACAGATCGGGCGTCTACTTCAGGAGAAAGGTATCATCAGACAAAGGGTCCGGGAGATAGCTGATTACATTGTCACCAAATTCCAGGAATGTGAAGATATGACTCGGACCACCTTCTTCTCATCGGTTATGATCTTTGTTCACAAGATAATGGACGACCTCTACCGCCTCCAACAAGATATAGCACGCAAGCCCGTGGCAAGGCCGAATGACGGGTGCCTGAAGCAATGGAAGCACTGATGTATTTTTGATATTTCTCTTGTCTGTATTTTATTTTCCTGCTGTAGTCCTGTCCAAGTCCAAAGTAGTTTTTACATTTCCAAGAAAGTGTGTCTTGAGTCTTTTGTAGTTTTTAAAGTTTCAAAAATGTACTGAAGTTTCTTATGAAGTTGAAAGTATTTTATCCAATGAATGAAAGTTTCGAAAAAATGTTTATTTCTTTCCTTCGGATTTATCTCTTGAACTACGTAATGATCTGATTCACGCGGCGCCGTGATACATAGGCAATCCACATAGGATTCGATCATAATCTTAAGAAATGAAAGTGAGTGAGAAATAAAAAAGCAAAATAATACAATGAAAGAAAGAAAAGAGTGATAGAGAAAGACAAAAGGATGAAAATAGGATAAAAATTGAGGGAGAGTTCAAATCCGAGAAAATAAAGTCGGGATGAGACACACAACTGTTGCAAAACATATAGAAAGCGTCTAATTGCCTAGGTGAATTGCATACCCCAAACGTGCGATTTCCCTATGTGATAAAATGTTTCGACCTAACGTTTTGTAGGTTCACTCTTGAAAGGTGTTTTTCTAGGGTGGTTCGTTTTTGCGGTAACCTGGCTCCCCATCCCTACTTCACTAGATCAAAGGGAAGCATAGAAATGACATCCGAAAGTCACTTATCAATCGTCAACTCTTCTGTGGAGGACCCGAATCCAGTCATCCCAACGTTTGAGTCAGCCATAGCAGAAGAGAAAAGGATCCTGCGTTGCCCCATGCTAGAAATGTGGGATGCATGGTCCAATGGTAGGGAACCGCCCAGTTTCATCATGGGTTTCCCCGAGATAATCCCCAGGACAGGCGGAACTTCTAACATCCCTATAAGTCACCCAGCCACGCCGCTCAAATACCCAACTATGTCGGCTCACTTTACTGGAAGGCCTTCTGAGGTTTTCCCCAAGGTCTTGTTTTCCGGTGCATCATCCAACATCTTCACCGCACCGGCAAGCTCCGCCATGGCTCCACCAACTATCATTGGGCCCAGCTTTGAGCCGCCGGCGTTTACATTCCAAATGCCATCATTTCTAGGCGCCACTCATGTCACTCCTTATTCATACCCCCAACAACCTCAGTATGAAGTTACTTTGGGACGAGATAAGAAAAGCCACGAGAACGAAGAAATGGCTCAGAAAATGAAGAGTATCGAGCAGAGCCTCAAGAACATACAGGGGTTGAGCGGGCAGAAAAGCGTTTCCTATGCCAATTTGTGCATGTTCCCGCATGTCCACTTGCCTCTCGGGTTTAAAACCCCCAAGTTCGAAAAATATGACGGGCATAGGGACCCCATAGCTCATCTGAAAAGGTATTGCAACCAACTCCGAGGAGCAGGTGGGAAAGAGGAACTTCCCATGGAATATTTCGGAGAGAGCTTAACAGGTATTACATCAAAATGGTACATGGACTAGGATATATCCCACTGGCACATATGGGATGACCTATCCCGGGAATTTGTACGACAATTCCAATACAACGTGGATATCGCTCCCGATAGAAACTCTCTGTCCAACCTTAAAAAGAAGTCCTCGGAAAGTTTCAGAGAGTACGCTATTAAGTGGCGCGAGCAGGTGTCCATGGTTAAACCTCCGATGGATGAGGTCGAAATGGTCAGTGTTTTTCTGCAAGCATAAGAAGCAGATTACTTTCAAAATATGATGTCCGCCATTGGCAAACCATTCGCAGAAGCAATCAAAATTGGAGAAATGGTTGAGAAATTTTTAAAAACTGGTCGTATCCTGAGCTAATCGGCTATAAGAGCAACCTCCCAGGCCATCCAAAACGGATCCGGAAGTACAGCCAACAGAAAGAAGAAAGAAGAAGGGGCCATGATGGTTTCCGATGTCAGGGGTTCTCGGCAATACTCAGGTCCATTCCCCAAAACTTCCCAACACTACTATCCTTACCAAAATGTAGCTTATACTACATCCCCTTTTCCCTATGCGGTGATGATTGCTCAGCCGCATCTCAGGCCGCAACAACAATACAACCAAAACATAGCTCCACCCCCAAGAAATAACCATCCTCCCCCTGCTCCATACAATCCGCGTCCTTCTCAAAAAACCTACCCGTACAATGCTTACCGTGAACCACCAAGGACAAATAACTTCACTCCGATCGGTGAATCATACTTAAGACTCTTCCCAAAGTTGGATCAGATGGGGCTTCTGCAGCCTGTACCTCCGAAGAGGCAAAATCCACAATTGCCGTCATACAGGCGGGGTACCAACTATGCCTATCATTCCGGAGTAGAGGGGCACAACACGGAAGATTGCTGGACCCTCAAGCGGGCTGTGGAGACTCTTATAGAGCAAAAGAAGGTAGTGTTAAGTGACGAAGAAGCTCCCAATGTGACTAACAATCCATTACCCGCCCATAATAATGGGCCCATCATCGACATGATCTGTGAGGACCAAGATTTTGATCCAGCTTTGAAGGCTATCATTGCCATCGCAGATGCAGAGAAAAAGCCTAAGGCGGCACCTAAGCCAGCCAAGGAAATAAAGAAGAGTTATCCCGTCCCTCAAGCCACGGGGAAGGCTGAAGCCAAGACAAAGATAGGATCTTCTAAAGACGACGTTCTTTACGTCCCCAGGGCACCCAAGAAGGAACAAGGCATGTTAAGTCTGCCCAGAAGGCTACAATTCAACAGAGCCATGATAAACGGCCCGACAATGTATGTACCAAAAGGGACGCACGTGGCGCGGGGGAAAATAATTTCACCAAGGCTGAATGAGCTCGTGGTTATTAGCCGCGCGCCGCAAACTCTCGTGAGAAATACTAATACCATCCCTTGGAACTACAACAAGACGGTAGTAACATACAAAGAGAAAGAGATCACAGGGGAAGCAATTGAAGCAAACTCCTCTGAAAAATACCTCAATCTAAAAGAGCTGGCCAAAAATAAGCACAAACACTTCCCTCTTAAAAGACCTATCTCCGTCGAAGAGGCTGAAGAGTTCTTTAAGAAGATGAACACGACTGAATACACCACAATTGAAGAACTCAGTAAAACTCCTGATCAAGTATCACTCTTATCTTTGTTGATGGGCTCAAGCGAGCAATAGAAAATACTCTTGAAAACGCTGAATGAAGCGTATGTGCCGGCAGAGACCTCAGTCGAACAATTGGAAAGAATGGTCGAGCATTTATTTGCAGTAAACAAAATTTCTTTTAACCGGAATGATCTATTTCCCGAGGGAGCCGCTCACAACAAAGCCTTACACTTAACAGTTAAAAGTGAGGGATATTATGTGAAGAGAATTATGCTTGATGGAGGTTCCAGGGTAGATATTTTCCCTTTATCCACACTACAAGGAATGGGAATCAGCACTGAGAGAATCAAGCCGAATAATGTCTGTGTCTGTGCCTTCGACAGAATCAAAAGGGACACCATTGGCGAAATAGACATAGTCATGACAATCAGCCCTGTGGACTTCACGGTAACCTTCCAAATCTTAAATATGGATACCTCATACAATTTCTTGCTAGGAAGACCGTAGATTCATGCCGCTGGAGCAGTACCCTCTACCCTCCATCAAATGGTCAAATTCGAATATGAAAACCAAGAGATAGTGGTCCATGGGGAGGACGAGAAGTCAATCTACAAAGACCCCTAGGTCCCTTGTCTTGAAGCCAGAGAGGGGAGTGAGCATATTGTCTATCAAGCGTTTGAAATTGTGCTTACCGACCAACATGAAGAAGGTGCTCCGTGCCTATAACCCTGCTTATCAAATGCATCAATCATGGTCGCTACTGACATGATTAGACATAGATACAGTCCCGTAAAGGGGCTTGGGATGTCCTTGCAAGGTATCACTGAACCGATCTCTCTACCTGCCGCTGAAAATTTCTTCGGCATAGGTTTCCAAGCCTCAGATGAAGATGTGAAGTGGGATGACGCCCGTAAAAGCAATGGATGGGACCTACCTCAGCCAGTCCCACATATTACTGAGACTTTCATCGAACCGCAATTTGTCGAAGAAGAAGAAGAGGCCTTTACGGCTGAAGAAATTGAAGGAATCTGCGAGGCCATGAAGCAGATGTTGTATGAAACTAACATGGTCCAGTTGGGAGAAGGCTCAAGCACCGCTGAGGTGCAATACATGGACCCAAATGCCAAGTTGCAGAACTGGAAGGCTACTCCATTCCTCGTCAGGCGGGAGACCCGGTAGTTCAGTTTTGCCATCTTTCCTGCATTATGAGTTATTTCAGGGTGTAACTCAAGTGTTTTTAATTTACTGCCTTTTGAATTCCGATGTAAACCCTCATATGTTCAAATTCAATGAAATGAAATCAAAATTTTATAGTCTATTATTCCTTCTGATTTTTGCTTATTTTTCTTATTTCCAGTCCTAATAATGCGACTTTAAATAACATGACATGCTTGCGGACTTCATGCTTTGATCTTAATACATTGTCTAACCTCGAAATAATGAATCAAGAACCGAAATATGATGAAGAAGAGGCTTTTAGGGAAATAAACCGAGAATTAGAACAATTCGAGAATAAGCCTAAGCCAAACTTAAATGAAACAGAACTCGTCAACTTGGGTAATTCAGAAGAGGTTCGAGAAACCATGATAAGCGTGCACACTGATGAAAGAACTAAGGACGCTTTGATTCAACTTCTACTTGAGTTCAAAGACGTGTTTGTTTGGTCCTACGACGACATGCCAGGACTAAGTGTAGATTTGATGGTACATAAATTGCCGACCTATCCCGGTTATCCACCCATCCAACAAAAGCAGAGGAAATTTAAAACAGACATGAGTGACAAAATCAAAGAAGTGGTCACTAAACAATTAAAAGCTGGAGTGATCCGAGTAGTACAATACACCATCTGGCTGGCCAATGTGGTTCCAGTACCTAAAAGGACGGGAAAGTCAGAGTATGTGTCGACTACCTCGATTTGAATAAAACAAGCCCCAAAGATAACTTTCCACTACCAAACATACACATCCTGGTTGACAATTGTGCCAAACATGAGGTACAGTCTTTCGTGGATTGCTATGCTGGATACCACCAGGTATTAATGGATGAACAAGATGCAGAAAAGACAGCCTTCACTACACCCTGGGGCACCTACTATTACCGAGTCATGTCGTTCGGTCTAAAGAATGCTGGGGCAACATATATGAGGGCCATGACCGCCATTTTCCACGACATGATGCATCAGGAGATTGAGGTATACGTGGATGATGTGATTATTAAATCCAGGACGCAAGATGACCATGTCCAGCATTTGAGGAAATTCTTCGAACGCCTGCGTAAGTATGATCTGAAACTAAACCCGGCCAAATGTGCCTTTGGAGTTCCGTCTAGGAAATTACTGGGGTTTATAGTCAGCCGACGGGGCATCGAGCTGGACCCGACAAAGATAAAATCTATTCTGGATCTCCCACCCCCAAGAACCAAGAAAGAGGTCATTAGCCTACTAGGTAGGTTGAATTACATCAGTAGGTTCATCGCCCAGTTGACGTCCACTTGTGAGCCTATATGCAAGTTGTTGAAGAAAGATGCAGCCATCAAATGGACAAACGAATGCCATAACGCTTTCGACAAGATCAAAGAATATCTGTCAAACCCGCCAATGCTAGTCTCACCAGAACTAGGAAGGCCTTTGTTCTTATACTTGACGGTGTTAGAAAATTCCTTCAGGTGTGTTCTCGGGAAACATGACGCAACCAGGAAGAAAGAACAGGCCATATATTACTTGAGCAAGAAGTTCATGAGCTACGAAGCCAAGTATACGCTGTTGGAAAGAATGTGTTGCGCTCTAACTTGGGTCGCTCAGAAACTCTGACATTATTTATTGGCTTATACCACCTACCTCATCACTAGGCTGGATCCATTGAAGTACATATTCCAAAAGCCAATGCCCACCGGGAGATTAGCTAAGTGGCAGATTCTGCTCACCGAATTCGACATAGTCTATGTCACTCGCACGGCAGTGGAATCCTAAGCCTTGGAAGATCACTTGGCAGAAAATCATGTCGATGACGACTACCAACCTCTAAGTACTTACTTCCCGGACGAGGAGGTAAACTTAGTCGAGATAACTTCTGAGGACACCACCACTTGGAAAATGTTCTTTGACGGAGCTGTAAATGCAAAAGGTGTTGGGATTGGGGCAATCTTGATTTCACCCACGGGACAACACTATCCCGCCACGGCCCGCCTTCGTTTCTTCTATACAAACAATACTGCCGAATATAAAGCTTGTTTAATGGGTATGAACTGGCCATTGACATGGATGTAGAAGAGTTGTTGATCATGGGGGATTCAGATTTGATCATCAAACAGGCTCAGGGAGAATGGGAAGCTCGAGACGTTAAACTCCTTCCATACAGACAACATGTGGAAGATCTTAGCAAATGATTCAAAGTTGTCGAGTTCAGATATATTCCTCGATGCCACAACGAGTTAGCCGATGCACTAGCTACCCTAACTGCAATGCTTCCATATTCGAGCAATGTTCACATCGACCCGTTGGAAATTCAAATCAAGGAAAGGCATGGTTATTGATACACCGTCGAAGTAGAGCCCGATATCCAACCATGGTATCACGATATCAAAAGATTCTTGAAAATAGAAGAATATCCAGAGCAGGCCAATGGGGACCAAAAGAGAACCGTCCGGAGACTCGCTAGCAGTTTCTTCCTAAGTGGGGAAGAATTGTATAATAGGACTCCCGATCTGAATCTATTAAGATGTGTAGACGCCAAAGAAGCCGAAAAGATTATGAATGAGGTGCATTCAGGAGTATGTGGTCCCCACATGAACGGATACGTCCTTGCAAAGAAGATCTTGCGGGCCGGGTATTATTGGATGACCAAGGAGAAAGATTGTTTCAGCTTTCTCCGAAAATGCCATAAGTGTCAAATACACGGCGATTTGATCCATGCGCCACCCTCAGAATTGCATCCTATGTCAGAACCTTGGCCATTTGTCACTTGGGGAATGGATGTCATCGGGTCGATCGAGACAAGGGCCTCAAACGGGCACAGATTTATTTTGATCGCTATCGACGATTTCACAAAGTGGGTCGAGGCAGTCACATTCAAAGTTGTCACCAAGAAAACAGTGGTGGATTTCGTGCACTCTAATATCATATGTCGTTTTGGTATCCCAAAGACTATCATTACCGACAATGCCGTGAATCTAAACAGTAACTTGATGAGGGAGGTATGTGAACAATTCCAAATCTCACACCGCAATTCCACCCCTTACTGGCCCAAAGCCAATGGCGCCGTTGAAGCAACAAACAAAAATATTAAGAAAATCATCAGGAAAATGATTCAAACTTCCAAGAAATGGCACGAGAAATTGCCTTTCGCATTACTGGGATATCGCACGACAGTGCGCACGTCGGTTGGAGCTACTCCTTATCTATTGGTTTATGGCACTGAAGCTGTAATACCCGCAGAAGTTGAAATTCCCTCCCTTCGGATTATTGTGGAAGCAAAAATTAAGGATGACGAATGGGTCAAAACCCGATTGGAGCAATTAACTCTGATTGACGAGAAAAGGATGGCCGCAATTTGCCATGGGCAGTTGTACCAATAAAGAATGGCCCGCGCCTACAACAAGAAAGTGCGGCCTAGGAACTTTGAAGTAGGGAAACTTGTGTTAAGACGTATCCTCCCACACCACGAAAAGGCTAAAAGAAAATTCAACCCGAATTGGAGAGGTCTATACATCATAAGGAAATTGCTTCCAAAAGGAGCATTGTACTTGGGAGACATCGAAGGAAATGACCCTGAAACGGTTGTCTATACGGATGCAGTCAAAAGGTATTATGTTTGACCTCTTCGTGATGACGATACTGATGATCGAAATGACGAAGGCTTTTCATTCATGCTACCCCAAACACTACCATTTTGTAAACCCTTTGAGCCGGTTACTCTTCTTTGACTACCCTCCTTGGAACTTGAACAAAAAAAGAAAATCAAAAGAAAAAAAAAAAGAAAGAAGAAAATCAACAAAAGAAAAAAAAGAGAAAAGAAAAATCAAAAAAAAAAAGAAAAGGAGAAAGGAAGAGATAAAAAAAAAGAGAAGAGAAAACAAAAATAAAACAAAAACAAAAATGTTTTGCCTGAACTACGTCTGACTTGATTCCGAAAGGATACGTAGGCAGCCTCTCCCTGGGGTTCAGTCACACCAAAATAAAAATCCACATTCCCCCAAAAGTTTAAGCTAGGGCAGGTGTTGAGATTCGACAATGATTCGCCCGAAAGTTCCAAGGTTGTAATTCAATACAAATTCTTTTTACCCCAAATCCTGTTCAAATCCTTCCGATCAATCAGCAAAGAAAATCCAGAATGGGAAGATACATCTATCTGGACCTCATACAAGCAATAAGAGAAATTAAAATGAGAGAGTCTTATCGGTGAAAACCCACACGGGCACCATAAGGCGGCGTTGAGAAGAGAAATTAAAAATGAGAGAGTCTTGTTAGTGAAAACTCACAAGGAGCACTATAGGGCGATGGCAAGAAGAGAAATGAGAGAGGTTAGCTGGTGAAAACCCGAAGAGGACACTACTAATTGAAATGAGGATGATTGGTCACTAATATCGACATGGTCTGGGGCAAGGTTTCTCAACCTCGAGTTAAAAGTCGTGACGAATTTCTGAGAGTCAGATGGTTTATATAGATCATGAATCCAGTCCAAGACACATGTCATGTTCATTGAAAGCCGCATACGCTCCAGATAAGTCCTTTTTCTCTTCACCGAAAGGGATATTTCTTGTCAACATTCATTGTCTCAATTTCTCTGTTATTCTCTTTCAATCCCTTTTAGATTTCACCAGTGTTTAAGGTAAAACAAGGAAAAGATGGCAAAACTGACTTACAGGGTTCTTGTTTGACGCAAACCAATATGCAAAGGGCACCGAGCCTCGTCAAGGGGCACCAAGTCGATCCCGACTGGCCGCAACGGCCAATGCTTTAAACACAAAACTCTTGAAAAGAGAAAATCAAATTGGAGTCCCTACAAAGGCAATCGAAGTAAAAAGTTGAGTCCCACATGGTTAACTCTTGGCAAAAGTCTGAAAATCCAAAAATGCTCCTAATGCTCTAAAGTTAAACTTGGAGGAAAACCAGAAATGAAAGGCCGATTGAGGCGAAATAAAGTTGGAAAGGGTTAAATCCCACGCGACTAACCGTTGCAGCGTAATTTGAGGGGCAAAAACTTCCCCCTGATACTTTGGAAATCCAAAGCAAGTGAAAGGCCTACAAAGGCAAAACAAATTATTGGGTCTCACGTGACCGATCGCCATGGTAAAATGCAGAAAGCCAAGGTCCCGGGGATTAGATATGAAACCCGATCCCCAGCAAGTAAATGGTTGAGATTTTCGTCACAAGAACTGTGATCAAGTTGTCAAAAATCAAGGCCACAAAACCAACCACCGTCTCAAACTAACAAATTGTTCTTTGTTTGAAGGAAACAGGTGTCACCCAAAATAACCTTGCAAAATACAAGTGTAACCAAAAGAAAAGGTGCAAGAGCTAGAAGCAACAACTCCAAAAAGGGAAGTTTTCAACAAAATGCTTTCCCACATTCACTCAAAATCAAATGAAACGAAAAGAAAAGAAGAAAACGATGTTGAAACCAATTCAAACCTAAAGAAGTATAGGGCCTCCAATCCCTAGCTACACCATAGGATGTTCCATTCCTTAGTTGATGCCAACATAGGGTATCCCACTCCCTAGCAGACACTGGCATAACCTGGTGATCTCTCTGACAACAGCATAACCTGTTGACCTTTTCAGACACCAGCATAACCTGGTGATCTTTTCTTGACAACAGCATAACCTGTTGATCGTTCTCAAACACTTGCATAACCCAGTGATCTCTTTTTTTCTCAGGAAACAACATAACCTGTTGACCTTTCCAGACATCGGCATAACCTGGTGATCTTTCTGACAACAGCATAACCTGTTGATCATCTCCTGATACTGGCATAACCCAGTAATCTCTTTTCCCCAGGCAACAGCATAACCTATTGATCTCCCAGACACCGGCATAACCTGGTGATATTTTCCTAACAACATCATAACCTGTTGATCATTTCCTAACATTGTCATAACCCAATGGCCGCTTTTCCGGCAACAACATAACCTGTTGACCTTTCCAGACACCGGCATAACCCGGTGATCTTTCTGACAATAGCATAACCTGTTGATCATCTCCTGATACTGGCATAACCCAGTAATCTCTTTTCCCCAGGCAACAGCATAACCTATTGACCTCCCAGACACCGGCATAACCTGGTGATCTTTTCCTAACAACAGCATAACCTGTTGATCATTTCCTAACATTGGCATAACCCAATGGCCGCTTTTCCGGCAACAACATAACCTGTTGACCTTTCCAGACACCGGCATAACCCGGTGATCTTTCTGACAACAGCATAACATGTTGATCATCTCCCGATAGTGGCATAACCCTGTAATCTCTTTTCCCGAGGCAACAGCATAACCTATTGGTCTCCCAGACACCGACATAACATGGTGATCTTTTCCTGACAACAACATAACATGTTGATCATTTCCTAACATTGGCATAACCCAATGGTCGCTTTTCCGGCAACAACATAACCTTTTGACCTTTCCAGACACTAACATAACCTGGTGATCCCCTTCTTGACAGCGACATAACCCGTTGATCCTCCCCCGGACACCGGCATAACCTGGTGATCTTTTCTTGATGATATCATAACTTGTCGATCTTTTCCAACATAGGGTCTCCAATCCCTAGTTGATTTTACTTTTTAGGCATAGGGTATCCACTCCCTAGTCTACAATAACTTCGGGTGCACTGTTCTCGGCTTTTCACCGCTTTCAATAATAAAGTAGTATAGATTTTCTTACAATAACTCACGAAATTTTTCTAGTGAAAACTGGGGCAGAAAATTTTGTTCGTTTGCTTTTTGATTTTGTGAAGATTGCATTTTTAGGACAATGGATTTGAGACGACCAAAAGAAGACGTCTCAATTTAGAATAAAGAAAATAAGAAAAGAGAAGACCAAACCCAAGGTGCAGAATGATGAGTGGTGATTTTACCACTCATTTTAGCCTTTTCTCATTAGATTTTGTATTGTTAAATGATAATTTGAGGTCGTTTTTAGTGTATAATTGCTC
>MDKH01085596.1:0-10219 GCA_005239495.1 Nicotiana undulata | reverse complement strand
TTGACATATATGTGGTCCTGGACTGTATGCACCTTGGACAAAATGCATTCCAAGAAAATCAATTTCCTTTTGGGCAAGAAACATCTTTTTGGCTGAAATCATGATCCCATATTGTGTTATCAGTGCTTCAAACTGACGAAGCAAATTGACATGTTCCTCTAATGTATAGCTGAATAGCAGGATGTCATCAATGTAAACCAAAGAGGTATGGAGGATGGGCTGGAATATTTTTATCATGGCTTTTTGGAACAAGGAGGGTGCAGTTTTTAATCCGAAGGGCATGACCTTCCATTGGAAGTGATGATCGGGGATGCAAAAACCAGTTTTGGGTCTTTCTTCAGGGTGGATTCCCAATTGCCAAAATCCAGATTTTAAATCAAACTTGGAAAAATATTTGGCCTTGGCTAGGTGGGAGAAAAGAGTGAGTTTATTTGGGATAGGAAATTTATCATCTTGGAGGAAATGGTTAAGTGGCTGGTAGTTAATGACTAACCTGAGTTTTCCTCTTGTCTGCTCAACTCTTTTGTTGACGTAGATTGCTTCGCATGCCCATTGTGAATCCAATGGCTCTATTAGATCAAATTCCAAAAGTTCTTCACATTCTTTCTTTGCAAGCCGGAGATGATCTGGATTCATGCCTGAATGACTTGCTTTTGTTGGATTGATGTTTTCATTTTTCTTGAAAGGGAGCTTAATAAAAAATTCTTCATTTCTCCATAACGGGCTTTTCCCTTTCTTCATGAAGTCTTTGTGGGATTCAGCACATGAATTCTCAATGAGATGTTGCTCAATCTCTTTGATTTATTCATCATTGGTGATTTGGAATAGCCTTGGAATCTCAGAGTAAGGTTTGAACTGCTTCTTGAAAGCTTGAAGCCGAAGAGGTCCGAGCAAAGGTCGATAAGAAGGTGGCCATTTATCTGAAAGATGATGCTGAGGCTCGTAGTGTTAAGGGAGGCTTCAGTCGAGAGAGACTGAGCAGTGATTACTCCCAATGCAAATTCAGGAGGAAACCCTCGAGGAGATTTATGCCAGGGGCTTCGATCTCTCGGAGGAGATAGAGCAGGCCAAGGCGGATGAGTTCGACGCCAAGTTCCTCATTTCTGATGCTGAAGACCATGAGAAAGAGGCCGATGAGGGAGCTGGTCCCAAGGAAGCTGATGGAGCCGCAGTCCCCGAGGGGAAGAAAGACTAAGTCCCTGATGGTATACTAGGCTTTTTCTTTCTAATTCTTTGTATAAGACTCTTCTGTGAGAGCATCATAAATGTATCTTTGTATTACTTCATATATGAAAAGAAACCTTTCGGTTTTCCCTTTGTATGAACTTCCACTTGCTTGTGTCTTTTTTTTTTGTTTTGAATTTTGATGCTTGACAATGATTAGTCCAATAAGTTGGACTTCCAAATGAAACCCATGGGGTTTTGTGCTCGATGAGCAATTGGCAATAGTTAATAGTTAGCCGTTTAGGGTTCGATCTTCGAGTCTGGTTTCGACTCGAGCTCATCGGCCCTTAGGTTTTTAAATCGGCCCCGAGGCTCTTTAGGCTGGCCCTTAGGCTCTTACACATTGGCCCTGAGGCTGTTTTTAGATTGGCCCCGAGGCTCTATAGGATGGCGCTTAGGCTCTTATGCGTTGCCCCTGAGGTTTTTTAGGTTGGCGCTTAGGCTCTTACGCGTTGGGTCGATGTGACCTCTAATATGGCTGTAGATTTACCTAGCTAAATACTTTTTGAATATTTTGTGTCCGTCCGACTCTTCAACGTCTTGACAAGAACCTCGATTATGAGCCGATATGCGATGATAAAATGAGCACCTCGGGAGGTTCGCTCGAAGGCTGAATTTTCGAAGCCTTTTCCTTGAAGGCTGATTGTTTCGAAGCCTTTTTATTGTTTGGAGCTGATATGATCAAAGCACTTTTTCTTATGCCGAGGGTAGCCTGATTAACTGGTTCTTTTCGAAGTATTTTCTAAGTATTTGTAGGTCTGTAGTTTTATAGCAGCGGTCGGACATCTCCGAGCCACGTTAATTTGGCCAGAGCCTTATGATATGACCGTAGTCTTTTGGCCGTAGCCTTTTAGTCCCCGAGTGAGGTAGTCTCGGCGTCTATATCGAGGGTATGCCTTTTTAGGGGTCTTACAAGTTCGAATATATAGCCTTGACTTTAATATTGGGATTATGCCTTTTTAAGGTCTTACAAACTCGGGCATGCCTTGTTGAGGTCTTACAGATTTGGTGTTGCCTCATTGAGGGCTTATGAATTTGATGTTGCCTCATTGAGTACAGGTTCAATGTTGCCTCATGGAGGGCTTACGAGCTCGAGGTTTCCTCATCGAGGGCTTACGAATTCAAGTTTAGATGGCTCGGTGAGCTGATTGTTGATGACTGTCCCCGAGCGTTCGGGAGTGTTTGGCCCTGGAGTTGTTTCTTGTTAAAATAGCAAACTTCTTTGAAGTGCAAAGTGTTTTGATAATAAAAGATACTCCTTGGATTACTTGGTACACGCATATATGTTTTCTCTATCAAGGGTTCAATTATTCTATCCGGACACGGTTCATTCAACCGTTTGGTCCGAAACGTCATTCTCCTGTCGAGACCCTCTTTGCCATATTTCAATTTCTTCGAGGAGGTGATCTCTCGGGGGGATGCCTCCCAGTATTTTAGGTTGATTGAAGAGAATCCTTGAATACTTGATGAGTTCTCCTTAGGTAGCATATGGATGTTGCCTCGTTAAAAACCTCATCGGTAAAAACCATTTGAAAAAGAGCGCAACGCATGCTTTAAAACCTAAGGTCTTCGAGCTGGAGGGCGCTTCGATTTCTCTCAATCGAGCACCTGCACATAAGTTAGTGTAAATTATAAACGAAAAGGGAGAGGGTTGTACCTTGACTGTGGTAGCATTCGAGCCTCGATATACTTCAATTGCTCGTTCCGAGGACGCGGCACAGTCCTTTATTCGTTCATTCGGGCGCAACCGAGTATGTAGTTTGTGATTGCTACTTGGATGTTTGCTTGTCCTTTGGCTCCTTTGATGTAGAAGGTGTCTATGTCAGTGCCACATCGTGCACCGCAAACATCTCTTATGTTGCATGCTGCTCCCCGTACACTATTTTTATTCCGTCCTTTATTAGGAATTTCATCATTTGATGAAGGACTGACGGTACTGCTTTCATGCAGTGTATCCACGGCCGTCCGATTAAGGCATTGTATCTCATGTCACCTTCGATGACATAAAACTTGGTATCTTGAATTGTGCCGGCCACGTTGACCGGGAGGATGATTTCACCTTTTGTTGTCTCGCTTGACATGTTGAATCCGTTGAGGACTCAAGAGGCGGGCACAATCTGGTTGAGCAACCCGAGTTGTTCTACCACCCTCAACCTGATTATGTTGGCCGATCTACCTGGATCTACAAGCACACATTTAATTTTAAATTTATTCAAAATAAAAGAAATTACCAATGTGTCGTTATAAGGCTGAGGCTGGGTCTCGATATCCTCTTCGGTGAATGTGAGAGCATCCTCAGGTATGTAACTTCGAGTTCGCTTTTCCTTGGTGATGGATATTTTTGTTCGCTTGACAATAGGTTCTTGTGGGACGTAGATTCCTCCAATGATCATGTGCATGACGTGTTGTGGTTCTTCTGGTTCTTTCTTCTTGTTCGCCTCTCTTTCCCGAAATTGATTTTTAGCTTGATCGCTGAGGAACTCTCGGAGGTGCCCTTTTCTGATTAGCCGGGCTACTTCTTCTCGGAGCTGCCTGCAATCCTCTGTCCTATGACCGTGAGTGCCATGATACTCACACACCAAGTTAGGGTTCCTCTGCGAAGGATCCGATAGTAAGGGTTTTGGCCACCTGTGATATTTTATTTTACCTATGGCCGATACGATGTCTGAAACATCAATGTTGAAGTTGTACTCAGATAACCGGGGTGCCTCCACCGGCTCTGCGTGCATGTCGAACCCGGCTTTATTCACGATTCCCCGAGAATTCTGACCTCGATCCACCCTTCGGTTGTTACGATGTACTGCACCCCAGGGCGTTTCTTCGATCTTTGGTGTACGGTTGGTACCTTTCCTTGATTGGCCTCGGTTCTCTCTATTGAAACCTTGATTCCTTTGTTAAGAGTATGCTAGGATACACCGAGCCCGAGGGGGCTCCCAATTGGTCGTCCTCGACCCTGATCTTTGATTGATAACGGTAACATCCGCCCAAGTTACGGCGGGATATTCAACCAAGTTCTGCTTTAGCTGCTTCAAAGCTATCGAGCTCCGTTCGTTCAAGCCCTGAGTGAAAGCATTTACTGCCCATTCATCGGAGACTGGTGGTAATTCCATTCGCTCCATTTGAAAGCGGGATACAAATTCCCTTAGAATCACGTTTTCTCTCTGTTTTGAAGACGTCGGACTTCCTTGTAGAAATCTTGATGGCACTGGCATGTGCCTTTATAAAAGAATAGCCAACATGGCAAACGAATCTATTGAATTCGGGGGTAGATTTTGATACCACATCATGGCCCCCTTTGATAGTGTTTCTCCAAATGTTTTCAACATGACAGATTCAATCTTATCATCCTTTAAGTCGTTTCCTTTTATAGCACAAGTGCAAGCAGTGATGTGCTCGTTGGGGTCTGAGGTCCCGTTATACTTTGGGAGATAGGGAATTCTGAATTTCTTCAGGATGGGCTTTGGATCCGCACTCGATGGGAATGGCTTTTACACGAACTTCTTTAAATCTACCCTTTTCAGAATCGGGGGTGCACCCGGGATCTGATCGACCCTCAAGTTATAAGTCTCCACCTTTTTGTCGTTAGCTTCTATCTTCTTTTCGCCTGATTCAATCCTCTTTATGAGGTCCTCGAGCTTCTTCATAATAGCAGGGTCGGATGCTGACCCGTTATTGCTCGATCTCTCTGGTTCCTGTTCAACTCGAGGAACCGTTTCTGGTGCTGTTGTGCTTGGAGTTTTTTGCTGACTTTGCAGCTGAGCAATAGCCACTTGTTGTGCTTGCAGCATTTCAAAAATGACATGAAGGCTAACTTCTCTTTCCTCCCGAGCTGGATTTTTCTACACTTCATGTTTGTTTTCCCGACGTACACTTCCATCGGTATGAGAGCTTATATCGACATGTTGGGCGTTGTGCGAGACCACATCCGCAGGGATTTGTTTTGCTGTGGTACACCGGCACCTGAGATAGCTACGACGTTCACTCCATGATCCTCAGGACCGTTGTTTTCATGTGCATTCACTAAGTTAGAAATTTTTTACCTGAAATCAAAGATTCTTGGATATGAAAAAGTGTAAAGAATAACTTGTATTTTTCAGTAAACCAACATTAAAACAATCACTATTATTTTTAGCCCCATGGTGGGCGCCAAACTGTTTACCTTGAAAATGGTAATTATAATTATATTTGATTTTGTGATTCTAAAAATATGTGATTTATTTTAATACCAGTTGTTAGGCAATAGATGCTAAGTGTGAGTTAGGAAAATAAAGCAAGAGTAAAGGAAAGTAGTGATATGCAAACCAAGTTGTCACAAGACAGAGTCTTGAGCTGGCTGAAGCAGGGCCTCGAGGTCGAGCTAGAAGGCTTATTGAAGTACGGTCGATGGAGGAATAACAGTGTAGAGGGCCTAGAGAATGGACCTTTATGATCAATAATGAGCAATGAATGAAGAACAATTAATGAACACAATAAATGAAAAGCAATAAATCTGTAGAACAAATATTTTAGAACGTTTAGGTGAGAGGCGGAGAATGTTCTTGTTGTTGTATTGAATATTCATGTGTCCCAAAAAATGACAAGGGTCCCCTTTATATAGGAGGAGAAATCCCAACATAGTACATGTGTAATTATTACAAAAGAGAAACAGCTGGTACAACTATTTAATGGCTTGGTAGTGACTTGTACTATTCTTGCAGACTTGGTCAGCTCTAACCACGTGTCCTTGGGAATTTCCCGTCTTTCCATGATGGTCATCGATTTATACTACCCCGAGGTCGATCATAGGAAACCTTCTATGCTCCCTCAGTGTGAAGCTTCGACTCTGCTTCGAGCTTCTCGAGGTCGGGTGCGAAATGCCATACTGGTCTCAAAATCGGACTCTCTGATTTTAGACGCATACAATAGCTGAATAACATAAAAAGAAGCAGAAACGGGGGAAACATGGCTATAACTCTCGAAATGACCGGTCGGGTCGTTACACATCCTCCCTTATTACACCATATCACAATCGTTGTAGCTTGCAACCCGATCCACAAAAAATTTCAATAAAAGTAATCAATCTAATAACTCAATTCACAAGAATCTATATATTCAGGGATATGAAAGTAAAGGGACAAAGGAGCCATGTACTAATCAAAGGAATGCTACAAATAATACGAAAGCAACAAGACAAATCAAGTACGTGACAATTAGGGGTGCAAATAAGACAATTAAGTCACGTAGTAATTAAACACAGAGTCATGTAAGGGACGAACAATGCAATACAAGAATAATTAATGACAAGTAACAAATTACGACATAGAAAGCAACTAAATCATGTAACATTAAGACATGGCATGAGATAATTCATGAATTACGAGAAAGATATGGAAACATTATTTCGACGGTGTATTTACACTCGTCACCTTGCATATACGACGTTTCTTACATAATTCACATAACATATACTTCAAGAGTTCCTAATTCCCTCAAATCAAGGTTAGACCTAACACTTACCTCGTTCCGCAAGCAAATCAAAGCTCAACCAGGGCTTTACCTAATTTGCCTCCAAACCAATCAAATATAACCAAATATAGTTCAAACAATTCAACATAAGCTTTAGTAACTACCCACAAGTGAATAAGACTCAATATTTAATGATTTTGGAAAAAATCAACAATGGTCAACCACGGTCTCGCTTGGTCAAAACCGGAGATTTGGACCAAAATTAAATTACCCATTTAGCCCCCGAGCCCGATTATGTTATTAGTTTCGAAATCCGACCTCAATTTGAGGTCTAAATCTCAATTTCTCAAAACCCCATTTTCTACTTAAATCCTAATTTCTACCATGGAAAAGCTTAGATTAAAACTTAGAAATCAATGGGTGTTGAAGAAAATGGAAGAAAACGAGTTAAAACCTACTAACCTATGAAGTGAGGATGAAATTCCTCTACAAAACCGCCTCTAGACCGAGCTGAAATGTGGAGATAGTGAAAAATGGGATAAATCCCGACTTTTGGAGGTTTTAAATCACTGGCGTTAGGTCTTCATCGCGTTCGCGAAGGACCTGACGCATTCGCGATGGCTCTTCCCCCCGGCCTTCGCATTCGCGACCCTTTTATCGTGTTTGCGTAGAACACCATCAGATCCCCTCCCAGGCCCATTACCATCGTGTTCGCGTGGGGTTGGTCATGTTCGCGAAGGGTTATCCCACCACTACTTCGCGTTCGCGACCTCGATCTCACGTTCACATAGAAGAAATCCCATCCCTGCCAAGGTTATCCTTCAGGATCACAAGAGTGGCTACGCGGTCTAAAAGAACAAAGCACCACACACCAGAAATCTCTTAAACCAGCAACCCTTGTAAGTTGGAAATGGTCCAAAACCTACACGAGCCCCTTGAGTTCCAAAACAAACATGCACACAAGTGGAATAACATCATACGAACTCGTTCACGCAATCAGAATACCAAAATAGCATCTAGAACCACAAATCGGACATCAAAATATATGAAATTTTCAAAGAAACTTAAGATCCTTCGAATTTTACAACTGGACGTCCGAAGCATGTCAAATCAACTCCATTTTGTACCAAATTTTATAGACAAGTCGTAGATAGTGAAATGAGCCTATTCCAAATTTCGATACCGAAATCCGAACCCGGTAGCAACAAAGTCAACCTACGGTCAAACTCATGAATTCTTTAAACCTAAACATTACTAGTTTTCAACAAATCATGTTAAATCAAGGTAGGGACTTCCGAATTTAAATTTGGTCATATGTGCGAGTCCCAAACCACGATACAAACTCACCGGGATAGTCAAAATGTTGATCCTGTTCCTATTACAAAAATATTGATCGTAGTCAACTCATATCATTTTTTAAAGCTACAATTCACTTTTCTTCAATTTTTCACGTAAGACATTTTCGGAAAAGGTAACGGACTGTCCATGCAAATCGAGAAAGGCTAAATAAAGCTATTCGTGGTCTCAGAATACGGAAAAAGGCTAAAACTCAAAATGACCTATCAGGTCATCACATTACGCCATGATTTATTGAGTGATTTTGTGATTGCAAACACTAAGTCCATGCCTATTTTTCTCGTTCTATCTTGAAAAAGTGAAATTGTGATGTCCAAAGGGGTCATTTTAAGAATTTAGACTCAATTCTAGGCTTATTAGCCATAAAAGACTAATTTTAAGTACCTCTATTTGTGTGTGCAGTCTGGGCATGAAACCGGAAAGCTTTTACGTTAAAATATGAGAAATAGTAATTTCTAGAGTTAAAATTTTATTATAGTTGACTTTGGTCAACATTTTGAGTAAACGGACTCGGATCTGTATTTCGACGATCCCGGGAGGTCCGCAGTTAAATATGGGACTTCGGCGTATGCCCGAAAATGAATTCCGATGTCCCAAGCCTTAGTAATTAATTTTTGAAAGAAATTATTTTGCTGAAATATTAATGAAATAAAGAAAAGAATTAATGTTTGAATTATTGGTATCAGACCCGTATTTCGGTTCCGGAGTCTGATATAGATTTTTTATAGTATTTAAAGGTTTACTGTGAAATTTGGTGAAAAACAAAGTTTTGATGTGATTCGGACATTCGGTTGAAAAGTTATGAACTTTAAGTGTTCTTGATGAAAATGATGAGTTTTGGTTTTACATGTTATTTTCATGATTTGATCGCACGAGCAAGTCCGTATGATGCTTTTAGACTTGCGTGCATATTTGGCTTAGATCCCCGAGGGCTCGAATGAGTTTCAAATAGGTTTGGATTGTGTTGCGCTAGTTCTTTCTTATGCTTCGACGACGTTTCTTCAAGCATAAATAATATTATATTGAACAAATGAGCTTCAATTTTTGTTTTAAATACAGTATAAGATCCGTATCGTAATTATGGACCCGTATAAAAAAGAATCATCGAATTTAGAGATCGTATGAAGATGTTATGGTCATTTTACTAAGGTTGCCAGATTTTCAGGTTAATTACGAAATTACCTCTGACGGCATATTAAAAATCTGCATTATTTGTAAATATTAAAACCTACATATCTCCTTCATTATAAGGTCAAATTGAGTGATTTAAAAGCCTAATTTGACTATAATTTTACAAGGAACCTATTGGACACATAAAATTGAGTTTCGGAATCGTTTGGCACGAGAAACGAGGCAGAATAGCTGGCAGAAAAATATATTAAAATAGGCAGACCTTCTTCTTCAAATTTTCGAACCCTACAGCCCTAGAAACGAATTGCTTCACCAAATATTATCCCCAAATCATAGGTAATCAATTCTAAACTTTACTCTTTCAATTACCCATTGTTTTTCATCACTTTTAAAACAAAAACTAAGAATTTTCATGGTAAAAATTGAGGGTTTTGGTAGAATTAGAGAATTTTGTAAAAATTGAATCTTTACCTCAAATTGATGTCGGATTTCGAGAATAATTGTATATTTGGGTTCGTGGGTGAATGGGTAAACGTAATTTGGTCCAAACCCCGAGTTTAGACCAAGCAGGTCCAGGGTCAGGTTTTCACTTTTTTTGAGAAAACTTAGGAAAAATTATATTTTTCAATAAAGTTAGTTCCTTTAGTCTTAATTAATGATATTGAGTTAATTATGATTATATTCGACCAAGTTAGAGCAAGATTCTAAAGGAAAAGCTGTAATTGAGCAGGGAGTGGCCTGCGAAATTGAGGTAAGTGTTTGGTCTAACTTTGACTTGAGGGAATAGGAATCCCCACTTGTTTGCTATGTGAAATTAATGGGCGTGGTGTATAGGTGAGGTGAGAAGTATCTATGCACCACCCAATTTGCCTATTATGCATGATCCATTTCCCGTTCCCAACTTAATTGATTCTTGTCTAAATTGTTCTAAGTACATTATTGTTTCTATGACTACTTGGTCTTGTTATTTTATTGTTAGATAATGTTGTGGTTATTTTGGAAAGAGTATTGGTTGTTTTAGATGGATTCCTTGTGGTAATTATTTTTACGAATTATATATATA
>ML248237.1:1777-22631 GCA_005239495.1 Nicotiana undulata | reverse complement strand
TTCATGATCCATATCTACCATTTTATTGATCTCGTTATCCCTTAAAGATAATAAAGAAGACTACATAAAATGTACGTTGGTGCTCTGCAAATATGGTCCGGGTGCTAGTCATGATCCTCCAGTTTGGGTCGTGACATTACATATTTTTAGTGTCACACCTCTTTTATGTCCACACAACCCTATTACGTGGTTGAGTTAAAAGAGTTTTTCCAATTGAAGTGACGATTTATTACTTAGAGTCGCCGCTTGGAATTGAGTTTTGGTATTCCAAGTCACCTTTTATTGAATCCCTTATCAAAAGGAAGATTTGACTCCTAACTCATGGTCTACGAAAACAGAAGACTGAGTAAGAGATTCTGTTGACCGAGGAAAAGGTGTAAGGCACCCCTCGAGTCATGTGATTCTAGCACGGTCGCTTTATTGACTAATGTAAGGCTTAAATCAAGTTTTAGATATTCTTGTATTTTATTGATTATGGCTTATCTATTACCGCTTAATTAATTATTGTATTTTACTAATTGGGTTCACGAGGATGCGGAACGCACCCAAGGTAATTCTTTGAAATTAAATGTTAGACCAAGATACGGAATGTACACATGGTTATAACATAATTATTTTAAATCTAAAGGTATCGAGACGTGGAATGCGCACACGATCTTTTAATTATTTAGTTATATCAATCCAAAATTCGGGTATGAACACATGGACTAATATTTGAATTACATCTAAAGCTTTTTTAGTGTTTTAGAGTTATTTTCCTAAAGTAATTTGAGATTATTGTAAAGTTGTATGGAGTCTGTTATGGAGGAAATGTAAAGTTTGACTATTATTAACAAGTTACTAAATATAACTCAACGTTCTGTTTCAAAATTAAAATTCGTTTCCACTATAGCTAAAAGAACTAACAGACAACATTAATGAAACAAACTAATACACTAACCTAACACTTTGTCAACCTCCTACCTTAACTCAAAGATTAACATGATCTTATGCGAAATATTTAAGCAATTAACACCAAATAAAAGCAGGCTTTTAATATGATTTTCAACAATATTATTACACCCAATAAACTTCACCACAAGAATGCCAAAAAAGCTTAAATCCAAAGTTCATTAACTTAATAAATTCGGTCTACTCCTACAATTATTTATATAAAAAAATAAAAAAAAAACTCTAGGCGTAATTTAATAACAATTAGTGCTAATCTCATAAAACCAACTACAAATTAATGATATTATAAACTCACTTTCTGTTTCTTTTGTTCATTTCTTCTTTTATCTTTTCTGTTTCTTCTCGATCTCGGGGACCCGCCCAGGGCATCATCGGACTTCCGAGTGGAGGCAATCACGCCTAGCATCAACTGCTTATCAACTAACATGAAAATAAATTATTTTTAGAATAACAAATCAAATTTAATTGTAGTTACCATTTTCACGGTAAACATTATGCATATAATATACATTCGTCGGCTATTTTTAGTTTAAGTTGTAGAGCGAACGGCTATTAGGGTTAATTTTTATATTTAAGCCATTAGAAGTAGAATTGACCTTTCAAAGCCCATTATCTCATCATGTCCCCCACGCACCCACACACAATTATACGCTATTTGGAAAGTCAAGACATCCATGAAACCGTATTTTTTATTTTATCATCTTCGTAGCCATATTAGCATTTGGGAATCAGGTATGGGTTCTCTTTGAAGGGATCTAAACTTCATGCCTTGTTTTATCATCATACATTAAGAATGGAATTTTATTTTAAAACATATTAGATATTAGAAAGTCTCCTTGCCATTAAGACACATGATTTGTAGTGTATTTTGTTCAAAGATATGCATGTTATTCCAACTGAATTGAAACAGCTCATTTTTTTTAAGTTTCCTTCCATATGTCATATGAGCTTAATTCATGCGAGAACCTTCTTTTATTTTTTCGAAAATGCTAGATATAGAAAGGAGTAATAATATTTTCTGCTGAACACATTGTGGACATGGGCTGGAGCGCGAAAGCTGGATGTGGATTTTGATTTGCAAGGTTTTGGATGAATGCAGGTTTGGGTTTCAAGTCTGATCCACAATCCCATTGCAAATGTTATCCATATCAATTCCATGCACAATTTCATTTTAAAACTTGTTGAGCCTAAAGCTAAGATATCGAGTTGTAGTCCCCAAATTTGGTGGGGGATTTGGCATGGCATAACAACTAGGTCCAACAATTGGCATAAAAAAAGCAACATTTTAGGATTTGACATACGGAAGCCTAAAGTTATTCTGTCTCGTCTAATTGTTCAACCACCATCCTAGAAATAAGCTTCATCAAAATTATTTTCATTAAAAATAACAAAAAATATTTAAAATACTCTTTCTCTCTCTTTCACTCTCTCTCTCTCTCTCTCATAGCAGCCATTATCTTAGAAATTAGGTTCCATTTCCTTCAGTTGTATCCGAAAAAACTTCCAAATAATTTTTAATTATTTTTCTAGTTTTTTATCTGTATATCCAAATATATATAACACATTAATAGTTATATTTTTTTGTATATCATCGTGTATAACATATTAATAATGTGTACATCGACAAAATATATTAAAATTTTATTTTTCCTCTTTGTATAACACGTTTCATATTGAAAACTCAAGTTCAAGACGACTCCACATGTGTATTCCCTATTGTATCACGTGTATATCTCTATGCACATCAGTGATATCTCATGTATATCATGTGTATCTGTGTATATCCATGAAAGTTTATGTTATATATACGATATACAATGTGATTTACACAGGCGTCCATACAAATATTATGTTGTATATACGATATACAAACTGATACACAGACGTCCTTAAAACCTGTTTGTGATATACATTGGTGTACACGATATACAACATGATATACACATGTCGTAGTTGGATTTTTAGGTCTGATTTTTTTACCTGAAACCAGTCTAAATCACTTCTAATCTTGCTCAAATTTTTTACATAGCCTCATTTAGGTATTTTCAACCAGTTTCAATCACACTCACTCGTTCAATCCAACCAAAAAAAGAAGATAAAAACAAAGTTGAAATATTTTTTTTCTCTCTTAGTTTTTGCTTTTGATTTTCTCCGATCAGGGGCGTACGCAAAATCTTTTGTAAGCGGTGTCAATATTTAAAGAAGTGAATAAATGATATGCATGTTATTCCAACTGAATTGAAACAGCTCATTTTTTAAGTTTGCTTCCATATGAGCTTAATTCAAGTGAGAACCTTCTTTTATTTTTTTTCAAAAATGCTAGATATAAAAAGGAGTTGTTATAAATAGAATTCTATTTAAGGTGAATGTCTATATTTTAGAGAGATCTTAGGGATTTTACTTGGTGACTAAGTCACTTTTTCTCTATAAATAGAGAGGTCTTATTCTATTGTAATTCATCCCAAAATTCAATAAGAATTTTCCTCTCTCTTTCTCTGCAATATTGTTCTTGTTCTTTTATTGTTTATAACACGTTATCAGCACGAGACTCTAACCAATTGAGTAAAAACTTTGGGATTGAGCATAAGGATTGTCAGTTGTTCCATGTACTTCCTTCATGATTAAATTCTTGATTTAAGGCAAGTATTTTACTTTATTTTTCTTTTTTAAATTATTGAAATTCTATAATTTGATTTTAAATGCAAGCAAAGATAATAAACTTTGATTATAACTCTTATAGAGTTTGTAAGAAATTATAACCACCCGAAGTGGTAAAATTTCTATGCCTTGCCATGATCAAATTCATGTATGATTGTGGGGAGAAAGAAGTAGAAACCCGTCCCATTGAATTTGCTTCATTCTCATTCCCCTTAAAAGAATGTGATAGCAATATGTGATAAATATGAAAGAAGACAAAATTATTACCGTGAAGATATCAATGGATGTGGATGTGGCAATAGACGAAATCATTGTGATAATGAGAATTCTCAAAATAGTCTTTCACTCTTTGAAAGAGCCCGGAAATGTTGTTCTTTTGAACAAAAAGAACACAAATAAGT
Source organism: Nicotiana undulata (assembly GCA_005239495.1). Classification (NCBI taxonomy): domain Eukaryota; kingdom Viridiplantae; phylum Streptophyta; class Magnoliopsida; order Solanales; family Solanaceae; genus Nicotiana; species Nicotiana undulata. The sequence continues at coordinate 18,621 of ML248237.1, read as the reverse complement.
GTAAAAAAAAGGAAACAATACTATATATAACGCCCAAATACTAGGCACTATACCTTAACGGTAACTTTTACCGTTAAGGTATAGCGTCCAGTATTTGGGTGCTATACGTCTGAAAAAGCTGACTGTCAGGTATATCGTTGGGATTTTAGACGCTATACATATAGCGCATAAAAACCGGACGCTATACTCCAGGCTCGATATTTGAGGCCCAGAAATATATATATATATATATATATTTCTGGGTTTCAGGCTCGATATTTGAGGCTCAGTAGCACCAAATTATCATTAATAATTATGTGTGTCAAATTCAATATTTTTATAATTTTTAATTATTTAATTATAAAAGTATATATACCTATGGGTTCCAGGCTCGATATTTGATGCCCAGTAGCACCAAACTATCATGAATAATTATGTGTGACAAATTCAATGTTTTTATAATTTTGTGTGTTTGTTTTATAATTTAAATTCATAATTTTTAATAACTTAATTGAAAGTTTGTATTTCAACTACCAGTATAAGATACTTAAATTACAGGGATTCTACGCTAAAATACTACACTTTACTACGTTAAAAGACTCTACATTTTACTACGCTAAAAGGCTCTACATTTTACTACGCTAAAAAATAATCTAAACTAAATATAAACAACAAATACATTTTAATCACATAACATTCACAAAAATACATATAACATACTAGTTTCGCGAATAAAACACAAAACGGCATGGAAACACAAATATATAAGTCCGGATATTAACAGACAAATTTATTTCACAATTTCATATTTTTATATAAAACACTAATATCTAAGTCCGGATAAATGTGACATACTAGTTTCGCAAATAAAACACAAAACGAAATAGGAACACATTCAAATCAACTAATATGCATTATTATACAAGTTTCAACATAAAATAAATCGAAATATCTCGATTTAGTATTTTTGGAAAGCAAATTGGTTGAAAATTTGAGTCCGAAAGAGTGAACCCACAATAATACGATGCTCCACTCAGATGTGGGACCTACGTTCTAAACCTTTTGTGTGACGGGGGGGCCCACAATTTTTTTTTTTACTGTGACGAGAGTGGGGGGGGAGGGGGGGGCAGATTTTGGAAGATGAAAGTTAAAAAAATAGGGAGGGAGATCGGGGAAGATGAAGGGGATTAAAATAACCAAGTATAACGCGCAAAAACTGAGCGCTATAGGTATAGCGTACAACAACTCCGCGCTATACCTGGGCAGTCTAATCATCAGGCGTATAACGCCCAAATACTGGGCGCTATACCGTAACGACAAAAGTTACCGTTAAGGTATAGTGCCCAGTATTTGGGCATTATATATACTTTCGTATCTTTGTTTTTACACTTATTAGTATTTTTTTGTCCAAAAGGACATTATTTTGGTTTCGAACTCCTCTTTGAAAGTAATATTTGTCATTGATTTGACATGAGATTTTGTAAAGCACGTATAGATGATATTCATTCTTGAAAGAATATGAACATGCTAGTGGCAGTGAATATACCACACTCACCTCTAGAAGGAGGTTTGGGATGATATAAGAAAATAATGTCATTATTATGGCATGAATGATCATTGATCACGTACCTATTGTGATTAGACAATATATCATAGCAATGCGATTATTACATGGCAAGAGTAATAGAAGCAACATATCTTGCCTATAATAATTTTGATCATGACCATAATGGTATAACTTTCTCTTTGATAGAGATATTCACCATATGGATGTTAATGAATATGTGGTAGTACAAAATTAATTGAGAGCTCCAGAAGAGTCAATTATACTACTTTGAAGAAACACAATTGGTTATCAATAAAGTATTGTGTTGTAGTAAGTCTCAAAGAAACTCATTGAGTTTCTAATGTATTCGCGAAAGCGATTGGTTATATTAAGACTATAAATAAAGGAAAGATTTAATATCTTCTATTACTACAACTTGTAGCGGGGCAATATGTATGTTAAAATTATCCGCTTTATTCTCCAGTTTGTACTACACAAATAAAAGAATGCCACATATAAAGTAGAAGTTTATTGATATAAAATCCCATATCATAATAAACTTAAAGTTTATAGATAATTGCACACGTCATGGTGTAAACCTGAAGTTTATCAATATTGATAATTTATTCAGTTGGCATAATTGGTTTAGCCATATCAATTTAAGTATGATGTGCAAAAACGAAAGAAATTCACATGGGTAAATATTAAAGAACAAGAAAGTTCTTTACGAATTCTCTTATGTTGCTTGTTCTCATTAATTAATAAACCAACTAAAACTTGGGATTGAATCCCATGAATGCTAGAAATATTAAAGGTGAATATCAGCCCATTCACTTGTCGTGTATACCACATACATGAGATGGTTATATGTGCAATTATTATCAACTCGCAACCTGCAGTTTGTGAGGTAACTTTCTCAATAATTTAATTTAGAGCATAATTTCCAGATTGTCTATTCAAGACATTTCATCTTGATAAGTTGGTTTACATCACAGTTGATCTAGCAAAATAATTTATTGAGTGCCTCCAGTTAATAGCTAAATTGTTGCTTATGAGAATAAAGTTATCTATATTAGTTTGATATATGTTATATACGAAAGTATATTACATTCTCCCCTCACAAGTGGTCCAGGGTCAGGAACCAAATAATTTTATCTTATTAATATTGATGTGCAGTGTATATTTTGATAACAATATAATGCACAAAGATGGGTTCCCAAAATTGAGGAAGAAAGTTAGTTTTCTTAACATGAGGGGGAGACATGATAAATAGTTGAGAAAAAGTTACGTGAAAAGAATACTCATTTGTACATCTAGATCCTCGAATAAGATATATGGATTTGAAGTTCATAAAAGATAATTCATCTACAATGCAAAGCATGTCAGACGCATTTGCTAACCCAAAGAAAGTAACTATATTCTCATTACAAATGCTCCTATTATGTCCTAGAAGGACAAAGTCTATGGTAAGCTTAAAGCGTATGGACAAATCGGTTCAAATAGAATTCTTGATAAAGAAGATGAGAAAATGATCAAAATGATCATAATAAAGGAGGCAAGTGATCTAGAAGATCACATGACATAACACTTCATAAAATATTAGGAGAGATTCAGGTACCTGAATATATTAATGAGATCTCTATGTTATATCTTTAAAAATATTTATTGGAACCGATATAAAATGTTCGTCGACGACATATTTCATAACGCGAAGTATCCATGAGGATCTTAAGTCTGTTGAATATGGACATAAAAATATTGGCCAAATGAAAGAGACATAATTCGAATATAATTTGTTTTATATGAAAGACATATATTTTTGGACTTGTAGTTCAAACACTTGAAAGTATAAAGTCAATGGTGTGTGCAATTGCCTTTATCTATCTTATATGTCTAGCATGACATAAAACTTGATATGCATCTAAGTCAATTCATATGGCTTATATGATTTAACTTATATGACAATCCCTGAAGGATATTGCTTAGACCATATAGAATTCTTGGGCATGAAGTACTACATCCTAAGTGCAATTTGTGCACATTTGTATCTTGCTATAATTATAAGCATGATAATGTGATAGCGAGGTTTTTCAAGGTGCAACATATTCATTGAAGTTAATATGGATGATTTATTCATCAAATCTTTGTTGACGTCAGCCTTCAAGAAGCTAGTGCACAAGATTGGGATGCGAAGGCTCAAGGATTTGAATTGATGCTCTCATTAGGGGGAGTTAATACGCGTTGTACTCTTTTTCCCTTACAAGGTTTTGTCCCAATGGGTTTTCCTTGCAAGGTTTTTAACGAGGCAACCAAAAGGCGTATTTTTAAACATGTGTACTTTCTTTCCTTTTCTAGAATTTTTTCCCATTAGGTTTTATTTTAGTTAAGGTTTTAACGAGGCATATTATTTGTTGAATAGACTTCAAGGGGGAGTGCTATAAATAGAATTCTATTTAAGGTGAATGTCTATATTTTAGAGAGATCTTAGGGATTTTACTTGGTGACTAAGTCACTCTTTCCCTATAAATAGAGAGGTCTTATTCCATTGTAATTCATCCCTAAATTCAACAATAATTTTCTTCTCTCTTTCTCTCTGCCATATTATTTTTGTTCTTTTATTGTTCATAACAAGAGTACTAATATTTAAGCTGAACACATTGTAAACATGGGCTGGACCGCGAAAGCTGGATGTGGACTTTGATTTGCAAGTTTTTGGATGAATACAGGTTTGGGCTTCAAATCTGATCCACAATCCCATTGCAAATGTTATCCACATCAATTGTAAAAATAGTACGGGCTAGCCAGTTTTCGGACTGGTCTTTAAAAAATAGCCAGTGTTTGCCAAGTCATTGAAAAATAACCACTATTTTGTTGCAACAGAGACCGGTCCAGCATAATATACTGGAGTTCGGTGCATCTGTGTATGAACTTCCAGCATATTATGTTGGAACTCCAACACGCGAAAAATTCCAGCATAATATACTGGAGATTCGAGCACCTGTGTATGAACTTCCAGCATAATATACTGGACTGGTACACTTTGCTGGAACTCCAATATAATATACTGGAGTTGCAGTATATTATACTGGAATTCTAGTATATTATGCTGGAGTATTTCCGGATTTTAATCAGTGTTTTCGTTCAGATTTATCTTTACATGAAAAGTGACTAAATTTCGATTACTTTTGAAACTATGACTATTTTGAATGACCACTTGTAAATCTGGCTAGTTTTGAATTTCTCCCACATCAATTTCATGCACAATTTCATTTTAAAACCTTGTTAAGCCTGAAGCTAAGATATCGAATTGTACTCCCCAAATTTGGTGAATGACTAATTCGAACTGTGAAATCAGATGGTACTCCATTGACCGTCGGACCACAATTTATTGGTACTCAAGAACATTGGAATTTAGAGAGTTCGGATGATTTTGATTATTGACTAAGAAATAATGTGACACTTGAATAAGAAGTTAATACTTCCAATCGCTACACTTGATTTTTAGCTCCTATAATGTCCGTTTTTAGCCCTGCCTTTCATAAAACTAATGATGTCTTGCCTTGTTTTGGAGCTCCTGCCTAAGACCTGACTAAATGATAAGGAATGCTCAAAACAAGAAAAAGATGGTTCTATCAACATGGGGTTGATAAATTCTGTAAGTAATAATAAGACCAGTGAATTGAGTTGGAGAAAATATTTCCACGGAAATTATTTTACTTTTGGAAAATAATTTTTCGATCATTTTCCAGTATTTGGCACATAATAATCATACAAGGAATAATATATGATAGATAATAAGCATAGTGAAGTTAAGACATTAGGGCTAAAAGTTGACAATAATTTCTAAATGTGTTGTAGAATTGGGACATTTGCCAAGGAAGCTTTCGCCCAAAAGGAAGATCATTTTCCTCCATTTGGTGGAAAATGTTTTTCTTTGAAAAAAAAAATCATGCATCTTTTAGGTAACAAAAACACTGAAAAATGACCTCAACAAGGAAAAGTATTTTTTTCCTTGTAGAAATATTCGAAACAAACCCAATATATCATGCTTTCCAAGTAAAATAATTTAACATACATTAAGAGATCTTAGAGTAGACGGTTCGAAATTTGTATTAGAAAAAAAAGAGATCTGTACATAAATAGTCAGACAGATTTATTGTTACTCTTCCTAACCGGTATATATTGATTGTGAACTGATTACACGCACATATTATACATATACTAGCTATTTTTAGTTTAAGTGGTTAAATGGGCAACTAAGCAACTACTATACACGAGAAGAAGATCCTACACATGTTTAACCTGATACAGTTAAGGATGTCAATGAATGAGCTTCATTTTATTCATTGCAATTTGCAAAGATACCCTATATCTACTACGACAGTAACCATTTATGTGTCATGTGTGGTACACAATTCAAGGTCGCATTGCTTGGATTGCCACTTGGCTATAAAACATTAGTCTGTAATAATTTGGATATTAAATTTTGACTGAAAAATTATACGTAAATATCTTCATTAATTTCTTTGGTTGCCTATCTTCATTAGCCACCCAAAACTTTGTCTGTCCTTGCTAATCTTTAGACCTAATACCTTCCAAAAAGTGGCTTATCACCGGCAATCCCTAGCGCCCAGTTGAACTTTTAACGTGAAAATTCATTCTCTTTCAATCACAGGTTTGAGAAGTTCACAATATCTTTGACAAGTTGAGGAGAGGTATGTGGCACAATATTGAATCTTTAGCAAGACTAAAGGGAATTAAGCCTTAAATTTGAATGACTAAAGAATAAAAGCATTTGTTAGTTTCCTAGCTCTATGTTAATAATGATATTTTGACTTCCAGCATGCCATGTGAGGTGCTTACAAAATTGGAACTTGTATATGCCTTAAGTGGTTGGATTGGTCGTATGATATAAGTGAGGATTCGTTGATGTATATCATGAGTTGTCAGACCATTAGTTGAAGATAAAGAATAATTTGTATTACCTGAATGTCATGTGGGAAAGAAAACACAACGAGTAGAGTTTGTGACACCTTGTTTTCTAGTCATTACAAAAGAAATCAAATAATCATTGACCATGGGCATTCTCCTTTTCTTATAACTAGTATATGCGCACTTTGATTAATCACCGAATAGATGTTAAGAAATTTGAACGGGCTCTTGATCTAGTTTCATCTTTAGGTGTCATACACATTTTCTATATTACTATTCACCTTAGGTATTGATTTCTCGAGGGATATAACATGTTTAGCTAGTCCTATATTTCTCCAAAGTGGAACAGTTAATTCTAAGCTAATCATTTGAACCAAAATCATTTATAGTAATTTTTTGAAAGAAGGAAAAAAGAGAAAGGTGGAAAGACCAGAAAGTAACAGGATAAAAAGTATGTGGTAAAATCACCTTAAAGTAATCAATTAGACCTAGATATCAAGAACCTGTTTTTTTTAATGGTTAAACTAAACACATTGTCATTATTTTCCTTTTTCAGAACCCCCTAGACCATAGCCTTCTATCATTTGGATGGGTTAGTTAATCGATTACAAGAAATCCAACTAGTTCATGTTCCCTTTTGTCATTTTGCACCCTTCACAGCAAGCAAGGAATAAAGCTCAATCATTATTCCTCTATCAGCATTTGTTTTTTATTCAAAAATCTAAGTGACTAGTAGATTCACAACCCAGCTAACTTTAACAAAGTAAAAAAAAAAAAAAATAGATACTTTAGGGAATTGTCGGTGTAACAACGATGATATATCCAATGTAATCCCACAAAGTAGGGGCTACCTTTGTGAAGGCAGAGAGGCTCGGAATTCTGAGTGTAACAAAATGCAACTGTTGTTCATTGAATGGTTTTTGCTAACATTCAAGTATCAATATTTCTACATATGAATGACTATAACATGCCTATCAACAAGACAAACATTACAATCGGAAATTGGTGATAGCATGACTGAACCTTATGCAGTGACTCCCAATTATTGACTCAAAGTGGAAAGATATATGAAACAGGGGAATCTAACAGTAACTCTAGATACAGAAAGAATGGAGATAAGGTACCAAACCAACTTGTGGAAAGAAGAAATTTCACACCACACAATCCCTCAAACTAATAAGCAAAGATACTTTTCTATTGACTTACTCAAATCAAAGCAAATCCCAATTGTATCGAGGTTGGGCGGAAGCAGCATGATTATTATTGGTTGGTGTGGTTGAATACTGATCCAGCAATGACGCTGGCGCAGGGTCAAATGTTTCCCATTGTGTAGTTATGACAACAGAACCCGAGGCAGAGTGCCTCGATGGCTGCTGCTGTTCTGTTTGTGCAGGAGAATGCGCAAATGAATGCCTGATGTTCTGGTTTTGAACTGGTGATGATGCTTGCTCGTTGGAATACCTACGCTGGTGATGATGCTGTAGAGATGGAGAGGTTTCCTGTTTTGGAATGTGATTCCCATTGGTTGATGGCACTGAATTTTTTATCTTCAATAAATCTAGTGTTTCGACATATTTTTGCACTCTTTTCACCTGTGCAATCGAAATAACATGCTTTAGTCCAATCCTAGCGCAACTTTATAATTCAAAAGGCTGAGGTCGACTAAGTTAATACCTGCATTTTTCTCTGCAGTTTAACATCACCTTCAGCTGTAATACCATCCAATTTAAGCAGTTGATTCATCAATAATTCTATCACATTAACCAAATCCTTTTCTGCAACTTTTGCACCTTTTGAAATTACAGTTTCGAATGCAGATACCTAAGCAATCCAAACATAAATATAAGCTGACTAAGCAAAAAACGAATATGTTAACGAACAATGTGCCTTATTATTTTCCAAGTTACTAATTCCACTTGTTATGAAATGTTACATGACCTAATAGTTTTGATAGTTCTATAGAAATTCATTTACACTGTTAGCGCATAGAAGTTAAAATCATAAAATAAGTAAATTCTATACACATTAAGTAATAATTGTGACACAACAAACAGAGGGAATTGTTACCTGTCCAGCAAGCCTATCAACTTCAAAACTGATGTCTGATATAGTTTTAGCAGCCTTCTCCATCTTGGCATTCTTTCTCATCTCAAGGTAACGTTTCTCTTGGCTAATTGGATCTTCAACAAGCACAATTTTGGACTTGTCCTTAACACCAGCCATATCAAGGAACGCATTGTTGTCCCTCTCTTTGTCTTTGTACAACAACTTTTGATCTTGGTGGTGCAGCCCCGTTGGCCCCGTTAACATCTTCTTCAATTCCCCTATAATAATATAAAATAAATAAAATCATGGAGATGCTATAGTAGTAACTATAATGATTAGTCTTTTTTTTTTTTTTTTTACTTACCGAAGGTTGCTTGAGCACTGATATTGATTTCGTGGTAAATGGAACTATATTTTACCCGAACCCGAATAGTGGGAGGAGGAGGAGGACGGTTTTCAGAATCCGGGTTACGCTTCTGGACCAGCATTCCACCGGGTCGGACCTCCCACTCGTTCTCGGTAGCACGGTCTCTGCCGACGGCTGAAGCTCCGTTCATCATCGGAGGCACAGCGGTGGTTTTGGTCTTCATTCGCATCATTTTTGTTAATGAAATAGGAGGGAGGAGTGGTGGTAAACGAAAATATTATTAGGAGGAAGTGCTGACGTTGAATTTCTGAGGAATCAGATCAAAGCATTGACTTCACAAAACTGAAGTGATTTTAAAGTACAGTAGCAGATATAGAGATATCCATTTTTATCTCAAAAGTAGAGATAAACCCCAAAGCCGAAAGCCAGTTAGAAACAGTTGTAATATATCGTCTATAACTTGAGCATTAACACGAGTCCTATAGCCTGCGCCACGCGTGAAGAGAGAGACAAGTTTAACTTAGGCAAAAATACACGCACTGCCGAACTTTCCAGCTATTAGTTGTGCATTTACTCTTTTAAGGAAAGAATCAGTACGAAAGATGAAGACTTGATAAAAAGAAAAGAATAAAAGGAAAATAAAAAGGAATTCTAACCGGAGAATCAAGAAAAGCCTGTCGGCGACCGGCGATAATGCCGGAGATAAATTGGACTAGTACGTGGAAGAAATTAGAAACTGAGAAGAAATTGTAGATCTCGTTAAAGACTCAGAAATGCAAAAGAACGAAATGGGGTAGCGCCAAATTTACCAAAAATAGCGAAACTGTCGGGGCAAATCCAAAATAAACCGATTTGTCCGCTGGGAAGTTTTGGCTTAATATGAATTTCAACGTTGAAATAGATCAGAAACCAGGATTATAATCAGACACAAGATGAAACTAATTTTTTTCTCTTTATCTGATTGGTTGGTTTTTTTTGTGGAGAAGACTGGAAGAAGATGGGAGACAGAGAGAAAGAGATGAAAAAATACGATACTACAAAAAAGTATAAATAAATGAATGGACAGTGAACAGAAGAAAAGAGCTAAGAACTCTGCTATACATTTAATTATTATAATTATAAAAAAAAAAAAAAAAAAAATTGCATTTGGTTGTCTATTTAATAATTGGTAGGGCATCAGTATGTGTATATTTCTAGAGTAAGTCACGACGAACATTGGAATAAAGGAAGACAGGAGAAGCCGCCAAACCCTTGTGCATAAAGTCTATTGGAATATTAGTAAACAAAATTGGAAACAAAGTGGAGAAATTAATTTAAGAGAAAATTACCATGTTAAGTATGAAAGCACATATTTAAGATCTTAAATCTGTAAATGCACAGCTTTTGTGACGTTGACTACAAATTTAATAGAAACGTATATAATATGTTTCAAAATTCTACTAGCATAATATAAATAGTTCGAACAAATTTTTTGATATAGTTTATCTACTCATATATACATTATTATATAACACAAAAAAACAATAGGGAAATTGTCAAAATACAATAGGGTGATGACTGAAATGTGAGTTGAAGGAGCAATTTTTAAACTGTTGGAGAATCCCTTTCACTGGGCAGAGAGAAAGGCTTATTGGCTTATATACTGGTCTCCCTGCTGTCCACAATAAGTAATTTTTTTTTTCTCTTATGTGGTTCAAAATAAATAATTTTTTTAAATTTTAAGAATAAATTAATTATTATTTTTTATATTATTCTTGGAATAAATAATATTGGAGTGTGTGTTAGGAGTATTTATGTGAAAAGATAATAAAGATTAATATAATCAATTTTATTGCTCATTAATGGTAAAAGGTACTCCCTCCGGTCCAAAATAAGTAATTTTTTGGCTATTTTCACACAGATTAAGAAATTCACCTTTTAACATTAATTAATAATGAAATTAACCATATTAACATTTATTATCCCACATAAACACTCCTAACACATACTCCAACATTATTAACTCCAAGGACAATATAAAAAAAATAATTAATTGATTCTCAAAATCTAAAGAAATCACTTATTTTGCATCACAAGAAAATACCTAAAAATTACTTATTTTGGAGTGAAAGGAGTAAGTTTCTAGGCGAAAACAAATTAAGAGTGTCTAACGGGTGGGCCGGGCCGGGCCGGGTAGCATATTTTTTGAACCGTACGGGTTATGGGCCGGGCCGGTTAATTGTTAACCGGTTTAACGGGTTCGGATTTATCCGGGTAAAAAATAACCCGTACGGGTAGGGGTTTAAGGGGTCGGGCCGGGCCGGATTACAAGTATTTCAAAAAAAAAAAATTAATTTTTTTTGTACACGTATTGTGCCGTTGAACCGATCCGGTTAAACCGGTACCAACAGTGTTCATATGAATCAGGTTTGACCGGTCCGGTTACCCGTTAAGAAAAAAAAACGTTTCAACTCCCATATCCAGCCTCACCCGGCCCCTACGAACCTGGCCGGTCCGGTGACGGGTCAACCCGACCCCTTAGCCACCTTTAAAACAAACCAAAAAACACTTATTTTGGACACGGAGTATGACTCTTATCCGACAGTGACTTTTATGTTTCCAATTTTTGTAGTTTTAATTCACGGTTGTTTGTTTTTCTCTTTTTGCCTGCGGTAACTGCAGAAACAACGACTGATTGGTCAACTTCAAAGAACCAACTGGGCTAAAGCATTTATACACTTTTATTTTTCACCCAAAGAGAAACAGTTTTCTTTGTAGGATTTGTCCTCCGTTATTTAATACTTACTGCCTTTCTTTTCACTTTAAATAAATTGGTCTACTGTTTTATTCCTTTACTAAGTAAATATTCAAATAAATGCATTATTTAAAGAGCTTTGAATTTGACCATAAAAATCATAACATGGCGTCCAGCTTTGGCGGGTAATATACTTTATCAATTTGCCCATGTGTGAGGGAGAGACTCTCTTTAAGTAAATAGGAGTAATATCAATTAGAATTTCTTCCCCATCCTTTTATTTTAAATACAGTAGTAAAATTTAAGATATTTCAAGTACAATTGCCCAACAAAAGAACAATTTACCTAAAAAGAAAAAGGTAGCCTAGATGGGGTAATTGCTTTTGTCCTTTCGTCAGTGAAATTTCTAACTCGTGTATGGAGCAGCCTTCTGCCTTCATGTAATCATGCCAATCTAAAAGTAACTGCTCAATAGTCAAAAAATTATAGTACATGGGAGTATTATAATGAGTAATAAGTAAATCTAGTTTTTTAAAAACAAAACAAAATTTTAAATATGTTGTACAGTAATATTTATCACAATATCAATATGTACGTTAAAATAAAAGAATGAGTATATGATTTGGAGATAAAAATTAGTCGTAAAACGTAACACAGCCAGCCATACAAACAGTAGCACCTACGTCACAGCGAGTCCCAGAAACGTGTCATATATTTGGACCATCAAAGGGCGACCCGCATTCGACTGTGACTGTGTCTTTAACAATTCCTCTCTTGGAAGGCATGCCAATCTCCACCGACACTTTTGGACCGCTGGATGAACACAGCTTTTGCTATCTAACCACGTGTCAGTTTTAGGATCGTGGATCAAAATTCCCACGTGGTCCTCCATTGGTGACCATTTTTCTCTGTTAACCGTGGTCCGATGGAGACGGTACAACCCACTGGTTGTGTGATGTGAATATATAAAAGGTCAAGGAAGAGGGGCGGTCGTTAGTTGCTTTGCCTGTTGACTAATTAATTTAATATGGAGTAATTTATTTGCATAATTAATATTTCTTCCATCTCAAAAGACTGGTGACGTATTTAGTATGATAGCCTGTTTGATTAAACTCTCAAATTTTGCTTATTCAGAAATGTCTTTTTGTCGAAAAAAGTAACAGTTTATGTTTAGTTAATAAAATTTTAAAATACTTTTGTCAATATTAGAGCAATAATTTATACTTGATCAAAGTTCCAAAAATACTTATGAGTGAAAAGCTTTTTTTTTCCAACTTCTGAAAACATCTCGATAGCACTAAATAAAAAGCAGTTTATTTCTACTATATAAGTTTGGCCAAAGTGGCTATGAGCTTCAATATTTATAACTTTTTGTATGAATATCACTCTGAATTAAGGTGAAATAGCCGGGATCAATCAAATTTCTTAACTAATAATTTCAAATTCGTGCTTAGAAATAAAAAGAATCTCTTGTGATAATATATTATTCCTTTTAATTAATGGACCTACTCCGATTGGATCAGTCGAATTAATGAGTTTTCAATATCACATAATTAGAGCAAAAATATTTTATTTTATTTTGTAATTAGGGAAAAAGAATTTTGTGTGAATTCTTTTTCATGAATCTTTTATTCTTTTGAAATAAAATAAAAAGAATCAAGAATTGCGTAAAAGTAAAGAAAAAAATTGTAACTTACAAAGTTTTATTACTCCATAAATGGTAATGCTATCAAACAAATTAAGACTAAAGAAGTAAGATATGGTTTTATTAGGAACTAATTTAAGTTATACCAAATTAGGTATTGCCAGGGTTCCCTTCTCCTCCCGGCAAGAATATTATTCGGAGTTTGTCTAGAATTTTAAAAAGAGACAGTGTACCGACACTTGAATAGTTTAATATTCGATTAAACTGGTTATTGTTTATTTGGTAGTACAAGTGGTTTCGTCGAAATACCGTGGGATTAAAGTTTGAATTTACTTAGCTTTTGTGATGTTGATATTTTACCATATTCCATCTACTACTGAGAAATGACCACTTGCCAAAAGCGTTTCCTTGTATTTTTCTTTTTTCTTTTTTATTCGGTGTTTGGTATCTACATTGGGGGCCGATTAAATTCGGATTCGCACCGAAAAATCCCACATAAGGTATAAAGCGCTCCTTAACAAAGGCAACTGATGATAGAGTACTTACCATTCTACCACAACCCTTGTTGGTGTTTGCTTGTATGTTGTATTGCTATAATAATACTTTATTTTTTATTTCGTCCCAGTAGTCGTTAAATTTTTACTTGCAAAATCGATCGTTTAACTAATGTCTTTCTGTCACGACCCGGAATTTTCATGTTCGGGACCGTGATGGCGCCTAACATTTTACGTGTTAGGCAAGCCGACGTTAGCACAATTTATCCATTTTCTCAACAGTTTAAATTAAACAATGAGAGAAAACAGAAATAACTGTAACTATCCAAAGTAAAGTGTGGAATCTATAACAACCAAAACATCTGATACAATCCTGGACCCGGTGTCACAAGTGCACGAGCTACTAGAATAATATAAATAAGAATCTAAATAAAACATAAAGTTGTCTGAAGGAAAGTACACAACTAAATAAAGGAGAGGGGACTCTAGGAGCTGCGGACGCTGAGCAGTTGTACCTCAAGTCTCCACAAAGTTGTCCAATCTGACCATGCTAATATCCGTTGCTGGGACCGACTCTAAAATCTGCACAAGAAGTGCAGAGTGTAGTATGAGTACAACCGACCCCATATACCTGTAAGTGTCGAGCCTAACCTCAACGAAGGAGTGACGAGGCTAAGGCAGGTCCCTCACACTACAACATGTACGCAATATGTAATAAACACAAAAAAGGGAAATACGGAATAAAATAAGTGTCACGACCCCCAAATCCTAACAGGCCGTGATGGCGCCTATCGTGGAACTAGGCTAGCCAACCATCACTTTACTACGCTTTTGTTCAATCATAACACTTCACAATTAATAATAATCAAGCAACCATAGCAAAATTTATATAAATAAATCTTAGCGTCCCCATAATATTCTAAACAACCTCCCAAGAACTGGAGTCAATAGTCATGAGCATCTAAGAATAAATAAATCTAACTCTGCTAAAAACTATAATATAAGTCTATGAATCGAATGCTAAGACTAAATAAGGAAGGGAAATGGAGAAGCTGTGGACGCTGGACAGCTACCTCGAAATTCCGTGAAATGCTGCCATCGAACTTGTGTTAGCTACTGCTGCGAGCTAGTACCTGGATCTGTGCACAGAGGCACATGGAGTCTTGATGAGTACGCCAACTCAGTAGTAATGAAAATAAATCATAGTCTGAGTAATATAAACACACAGAACAGATACACAATTCCACAAAAGCCAGTAAAACACCAAGTCACCACGTAGTATTCATCCAATAATAAATTTGAAATCAGTTTCCAGAAATCCTTTGATAACAAGTACAATATCAGTATATCTCAGTAAAATTCTCAGTAAAACCCAGTTTGAAACTGAAGTAAATCGTACTTTGAAAGTTTAGTAAAACATCACCTAACAAAGCTATTCGAACCATAAAATCCGCATTCCGAGGTTGTTTACTAATAAGTCAACTCTTAGTTGACTTTTCTCTTTTTAAGGCTATTTTAAAAGGCTAATTGACTGAATTCTCACTACAACCATTCGATTTCAAGCCTATCAACTCTAATACATCAATTACAGTATAACCAATCTATATCAAGTCAATAACAACAATTATACTGCAGGTTTTTACATAACGACGGACCGGGTCATTACATTCTCCCCCTCTTAAACAAACGTTCGTCCTCGAACGAGTCTAGAAACATACCTGGAGTCTCAAACAAATGAGGATACTTGCTCAGCATTTCTTGCTCGGTCTCCCAAGTAGCTTCCTCTACTGGCTGACCTCTCCACTGCACCTTCATTGATGCTATCTCCTTAGATCTCAGCTTTCTGACCTCATGATCCAAAATTGCTACTGGCTCCACCTCGTATGACATATCACCCTCGAGCTGAACGGTGCTGAAGTCTAACACATAAGATGTATCACCAACGTATTTTCTGAGCATCGACACATGAAACACCGGATGAACACTCGACAAGCTGGGTGGTAAGGCAAGTATATAAGCTACCTCTCCCACCTTCTGAAGTACCTCAAAAGGGACAATAAATCGCGGACTCAGCTTTCCTCTCTTTACGAACCTCATAACACTCTTCATGGGTGATACTTTAGCAGTACCTTCTCACCTTCCATAAATGATACATCCCGAACCTTCCGGTCCGCATAACTCTCATGTCTAGACTACGCCGTGCGAAGTCGCTCCTGAATCAACTTCACCTTCTCCAACGCATTCTGGATCAAGTCTGTGCCCAATAACTTAGCCTCACCAGGCTCGAACCAACCAACCAGAGATCTACACCTCCTACCATATAAAGCCTCATACAGGGCCATCTGAATACTGGACTAATAGCTATTATTATATGCAAACTCTGCTAATGACAGAAACGGATCCCATGAGCCACCAAAATCAATCACACAAGCCCGTAACATATCCTCTAATATCTGAATAGTCCGTTCCGACTGCCTGTCGGTCTGAGGGTTAAATGCGGTGCTCAACTCTACATCAGTACCCATACCTTTCTGTACGACCTTCCAAAACTGAGATGTGAACTGAGTACCTCTGTCAGAAATAATAGAAACCGGAACTCCATGCAATCGGACAATCTCCTTAATGTAAATACCAGCTAACCGCTCTAAAGTATAAGTGGTACTGACAGGAATGAAATGCGCGGACTTGGTCAATCTATCCACAATTACCCAAATAGCATCAAAACCCTTCGAAGTCCGTGGAAGCCCAACTAAAAAGCCCATAGTAATCCTCTCCCGTTTCCACTCTGGAATATCTAACCTCTGAAGCAAATCACTCGGTCTCTGGTGCTCATACTTGACCTGTTGGCAGTTGAGACACCGTGCTACATACTCAACAATATCTCTCTTCATCCGTCTCCACCAATACTGCTGTTACAGATCCTGATACATCTTTGCGGCACCCGGATGAATAGAATACCGTGAGCTGTGAGCCTCTGCTAATATCAACTCCCGAATACCATCCACGTTGGGAACGCAAATACGACCCTGCATCCTCATAACTCCATCATCACCAATGGTCACATCTCTGGCATCACCCCGACGAACTCTATCCTGAAGAAC
>ML248236.1:0-64037 GCA_005239495.1 Nicotiana undulata | reverse complement strand
AGCTAATGGACAAGCAGAATCCACAAACAAAATCATCATCAACAATATAAAGAAACGGTTAGACAGAGCCAAACGCAATTGGCCCAACGAATTACCAGCGGTGTTATAGGCACACCGGACTACATCAAAAATAGTTACGGGAGAAAGTCCTTTCGCACTTGTTTATGGCTCTGAAGCATTAATACCTGTGGAAATTGGCGAACCAAGTCTTAGAGTAACGACAGCTACGGAACAAACGAATGATGTTGAACTCCAAACCAATCTAGACCTGCTCGAGTCACGAAGAGATGCGGCCTTAATACGGATGGCAGCTCAAAAGCAAATCATAGAACGATACTACAACCGCAAAGCTCACCTCAGGTATTTCAAAATTGGGGACTTTGTACTTAAAAAGGTCTTCCAGTCAACAAAGGAAGCAGGAACTGGTAAACTAAATCCAAATTGGGAAGGTCCCTATAAGGTCCGAGGCATAGCAGGAAAAGGCGCGTACGAGTTGGAAGCCAAGGACGGTAGGAATTTACCAACAAGTTGGAATGCCATCCACTTGAAGAAATACTATTTCTGAGGAAAAGAAGTACCCCCGGTCAGGTATCCTATGTTAGATTTTATCTTTGAATATTTAAAATTTTACTAACTTTTTTAGATGATAGGCAAAAAGCTAACCCATCACCAGATGATGACATTAGACCTGCAAAGACGCGAGGAAATAACATAATTCCCGGTCTAGGGTAACACTTTTTGATGGATATTTTAAAGGGTTAAGCAGTCATCATCTAAAAAGGTATATACCTTCGAGTCCGGAATGTTTTCTTTTCACGGAAAGGACCACAAGGAAGGAATAATCAAGTGCTCGAGATCTCATTCTTCAACGCTCAAACACTTGGGGGACTATATAATATGGAAAGCCAAGAAGAAGCAAAGACTACCAGAAGTCAAAATGCTCGAGCCTAAAAAACCAATCACCCAACAACTCAAGTGACACGAGCAAAAGAACTGAAGACTCCGGCACGAGAATTGCAAAAGCCTACTCTGAAAACCCTCGAACCATGTTCAGGTTATAAGGCAAAATATTAGCTACAAAGAAGAAATGTACATCTCTTATACAAAAAACGGTTACATCTAAAACAGTTAGGGATAGAAGATCATCATCATGGTACTTAGCCAAAACTGTTATAATTCAGTTACGAAATCTTTCTACTCAAATAGAAAACTGTTATTCAAATAAAAACAGTTACGGATGAAAGATCAAAACCCTTGTATATATTCTCAAAACTGTTATCAAATAAAACAGTTACGGATTACAATACATTTCTCTCGTACTTACAACTGTTGCAAATAAAACAGTCATGGGAAAAAACCCAATACTTACGAAAACTGTTACTAATGAAAAACAGTTACTTCCTTGTATTAACTCGAAAAAACTGTTATCTACTAAAAACAGTTACGAAATACAAGTGATTATTAAATCTGTTAAAACAAAACAGTTGCAACATGAGTTTTAGTTGACAAACGTAACACATGTAAAATGTTGTGAAAGTTCAAGCAAAAACCTGTCACAAAAACATTCTTAAAACATGTGGAAAATTCCTATTACTCTATTGCATTTTCAATGAAGTTGAGACGTCTTCTTCATTTAAACATTAATTAAAAGGGCCCTAATTCACAAAAGAGCCTCTTATAAAGGCTAAAGCTTATACTACACTCATCATAAAAGGCTTCAAAGTAAAGCACGCGTCTTTATGCAAAGAAAGCTAAGAGGTACGAACAAAAACCTCACGAAAGCAAAAGAGATAGACTTGAGTAAAGAGTAAGGCTCAAAATTCACAAAAGTCTAAAAAAAAACATTGTATTAATATAAAAGCGGCTAAGTAAAAAACTGAGTACTAAACTAAGTACTTAACCGCATAAATATGTATATTTTTTAGATGCCCCTAAGTTGTCAGTTGGGGACTTTAGAAATTTCAAATTTACTCCCGATGGAGCTGGGAGTAATTACACCAATCCAATATAAAAAAAGAAAAAAAGGAGATGATTAAAAAGTATTCATTCTTAAGGAGGAGGAGGAGAGACATCTTCTTCTTCTGGAGGGCCGTCCACTGCTTCATCAACTGGAGAGAGATCAAGACCTTGCTGAGTCTTATCTATAGCTTCTTTAGACTTTGCAATCTCAGCATCAAGATCGAAGCCTACTTGACTCATCTCCACTACTGTGTCGTGGCGAGCATTAATATATGTCCAACTCACTTCAACAGTTGTTGACTCTTCAAGCTCATTATAGTCTCTCGACCATACCTGAAGTTCATTCTTCAAGTTGTCATTTTCAGCTTCAGCAGCTTTAAGGGCAACCTTCAAAGGTGCGACTGACTCCTCCAGATTCCGGACCTTCGCCAAAGCTTCACGAAGATCTTCTTGGGCTTGGGAAAGATTACGTACGAGTTCTCCAGAGTACTCTTCTTTTCTCCCCAACAAATCCTTCAAGTACCGGACCTCTTCCGTGGCTTTTGACAGTTGCTCGGCAAAAGAAGATTCAAGAGCATCCTTGTCTTTATTAACTTGGCTGGAAGAAGCCTTCTCCACTGCTAGCTCTCCTTTGACAATCTTCAACTGCTCCTTTAAGGTATCCCTCTCATCTTCCAGAGCTTCCATCTCTATTGCAAGGCTTTCATATTGTTCTTTAAAATCATCAAGCCCACGCAACACTTGCAACTCTTTTTCATAATTGGAGATTCTCTTCATAAGCTCCAGGCAAATAAGGTGCGTCTGCAAAAATAGTAAAAACAATAAAAAATGTTAAACTATTAATTAAGAAACAGTACACGTGCAAAAGGTCTTTTAAAACGTACATACGTTTAAGGAATTGTGCACCACCTCATTAGCCCAAGTAAGGGATGCATGGCTGTCAAGTTTGAATCTTTCTTCAGGGCCAATTAAAGGCTTGAGCCACATTTCTGGCTCACCGGTACTAATCTTCTTAAAGAGGCTACCACCAGCTGGAACCTCAATCATGACTCTTCTCATCTCCCTGCTGGAAGACCCTTCTTATATAATAGAAGGCATGGAAGCAGGGACTGAAGGGGAAGCATAAGAGACAGAAGGGCCGGGAGCCAAAAGAGTCGCGGGCGCTTCAATAGAGACGGAAGAAAGGTAAACTGAAGAGATAATAGGAACCGAAGGAGAAACAACAACAGTAACCTGGGGAGTAGAAATAGAAGCAAAGTGCGGGTAAATGGTAGCCAGAGGAACATCATCAGGGTCCATTTCAAACCCTTCGTGAAATAGACGTTCAGTGGGATTTAGAGATGGAGACTGAGATTGATCACGAGAAGAAGAAGGCCTGATGGCCAACACGGAAGAAAGAGGCGCGGGAGTAGACTCGTCGTCTGAAATTACCCACCTTCTTCTCACCCGGTGCACTAAAGCACCCTCTTTTTCACCCTCATCTTCCCCTCCAGAATGGGGATCTTGGGCTTTCCTTTTTGAAGCACTGGTCAGAATACTCTGGGCATGAGACAAGGACATCCTCGAAAGTGATGAAGATGCCCCACAGGTAGAAAACCCTATTAGAAAAAGGAAAAGAGTTAATAAAAAATTCAAGCAAGGAAAGGAGTGAGAAAAACTCTACTTACCATGGGTCTTGACAATCCACTTATACTTTATCGAAAAGTATTTCCAGGATCTTTCCTCGGCAGGAGCAGCAGTCAACATTCTTTCTACCCAACTGCGAATGTCAGAGACATTCTCGACAACATTCATAGTTGCTGTAAATAAGAAGAAAACAGATACGGTGTTAGAAACACAAAATAAATTTTATATAAATAAAACAGATGCGAATCAAAGTACTTACGTGCATGATTCAACTTCTCAGGGAAGGGAAGATTACTTTCACCTACTAAAACAGCAGTGGGAACAACCACGTACCTAAGGTACCAACCTCTGTCTTTGTCATCGCAAGGGGTTACTAAAACCCTCTTACTCCGGGCAACCAGAGTAAAAACCCCTTGACGCAATAAAGCAGGAGAATATAAATGCATCAGATGATGAAAGGTAAAAGGGACAGAAACCCTTGAAGATAGAACTCTCAGACAGGCAACAACACGCCATACTAAAGGACCAACTTGTCCTAAGCAAATGTTGAAAAAGCGACAAAATTCTATGATAACAGGGTCAACAGGAGGCTGAAATCCTAATGTGAAAGGGTAAGTATAGACGTAAGAAAAACCCGTCTTGAAAGACGTAATTCTTTGAGTATTGCTTGGCACAAGAATGGGAACATTAGATTCCCAAGAACACTCCCTATGAACAATGGGAATGTGATCTACAGTAATGATGGTAGCATATTTCTCAACGCTATCTAAAGAATGAGCATGTTCGGCAATAGGAGAATTTACTTCTGGAAAGACTATCTCCGCAGGAATGATTTCATCAACTCTAGGTTCATGAAAGTCATCCTTGTTCTTAGAAACAGAATGAGAAGGTCTACCCCTCGGAGAAAAGAACGACCTAGCAGAGAAAGGAGAAGAAGAACCTCTAGTAGAGGTATGTCCCAGGTTCCTTAGTCGGCCACCTCTCCGACTCCTAGACGGAGCAGAAGAAGAAGCCAAAGCTTCAACATCAATAACCTTTTCAGATTGACCTGAGGAACACATATTTATAAAAGCAGAGAAGAAATTCTTTCACAAAGAAAAGATTAAGTTATGGAAGTTTTTAGTGCTAAGGAAGAAAAGAAGACGATTATTTATACCTAATGGCGACCGTCGAAACTTGGAAAGGTAATGATGAAAAGTCATAATTAAAGATGTCACTTAGGGACTGATGCAGCCGCAAAAAGCCCTAAAAAGTGCCGTGTTATTTTAGAACCAATCAGAAACGAACACGTGGAAGAAGCATTAAATGGAAATGATGTACGACACATGCGCTCATAAAAGAATATAAGGTTCCGAGGTAAAGCGGCGGAAAAATATTCCCTCCATAAATGAAGTATCCACTTACCAAGTATCATACGCTCAATACATGGCAAGTGGGGGGACTATCAGTATTGGTAAAAAATATAGCCTCATATGTGTACAAATTTTGGATGACTCAGCCAGCCAGATGGACCAAATAAAACATCACACGTGGACACGGGATAAAGAGGTACGGTCAATGCAAGGAATTAGCCGCGGAAAGATCATCAAATAAAAAGAGACACGGTCACAATGAATCCGGATGCAATAATGGGTCGATTCGAAGATCATCAATCAATGTCTTGTATGTTATGTAACTCCTAAAATAACAGTTACTATTCATCATTGTAACGCCTCATTAATGTAATAATTAATCATTAAATATGCTATCATGGCAGAAATACAAACGTTGTACTAGGAGAATACCCCTATAAAAGGGATAAAACTGTAACAAACAAGGACATCTAATTTCTCAGATACTAAGTTATTTTAATTTTTTTTGCATATTGCTCTCGAAATTATTGCTATTTTATTCTTTATTTTATTAATTCGATTATCAGTAACCCGAGTTTATCCTAAATTAAGCTTTAGTCAAAATATCTTATTTTTTGGTTAAACAATCATAACATCACGCATAACAAAACGATATAATATTTTTTTTCTCTTAAGCTCTCTTATTCTATCATTCAATTCATCCTTTTCAATTTTACATTCATTTGGTTCAGGGGCGATCCAGCTCGAGGGCCAAACTGTATTTCATATTGGTTTGCTTTATTTCACATTCTATTTCTAACATTAATTCTCATATTCATCAATTTATGCCAAGTGAAATCATATATTTCTAAAACCACTTATAAATTTAATTGTTATCTAATTTTAAGGGTAAATAAAAACCTACAGCGTAAAAAATTCATGTATAAAAATTTCCACAGGAGAGCAAAACTATTGAAACACCAAATATACCGCTATGCCCATTCATATACATACATCAAAATCTTACGTCTGAAGATTGACATTTGTATTTTGTCCAACCTTTACGGGCCAAGAGCACTTCTCGGGAGTTCCATAAGATTGACAGAGGCAAATCAATCCAAGGAAATACTTGGCACACTGCTGGTAATTCCTAGAAAGATTTTATGGATCAACTGAACAGTTTCAACACATAATTTTAGCAATTCTAGTTGGAAAATGGAAAAGCAACCTGAATATTTCTTGGTGAAAATAAATGATCTTGAGAATAGTGACAACAATATAATAGGCAGTAGTATCTACTTTGCAACAGACTGATCAAATAAGTGTATTTTAAAGCGAGACTTTAGTGCACTTCCAAAATCTTATTTAATGTGTATTAAACAAGAAGGTGTCTTACTGTCTTCTCTGTGGGCAGTTGAAGTCATGGTTTTGTAGTTTTTCTGGGCAGTAGGTGAGTCCTCATGTTATGTAGGGTATAATAATGAGATTGAAAATTCCAGCACAACGTACTTTTTGCTTTCCTTTTTTAGCGGAAAGATGATCTCTGCCTAAAATAAGATGATCTGCACATGCTGCTACAGTTTCAACTTTGAACGAGGTTAAATTTACTTTGTGCAAAATGCAACATTTAAAAGTGTGTGGTATGTTGAGAAATGTTTGACCACCTTGTACCAAAATTTTGAATTTTCAAGAATCCACATTAAAGTTATTAAATGAATTTTATAAACTAGGATAAAATGTCTAGCTTAATGCCTTAATCCTTATCAAAACTCAAATACATGTTGAGCAATTTAACATCTTATTTTACCACTTCCAAGGTATTTTACACTTAGAAGACTAAGTATGTCATATGGGATGCACCCTTTACAAGAAGTATAGTTGCTCGTCTCTTACCATGTCTTCTCTTGACTTCACTGGGTGTTTATTCGTAATTGTCTCTTTTGTGCTTTGTAGATCTTCAGTAAAGATCTTTATGCACCAAAAAGAAGTTAGATTGCATTGTCATTTGTTATGGTTTGTGCATATCTGAAACTGTTTATGAAACGCATTACTTTTAAAGGCAGAAGCCGATTAAATATTTAAACTTTTTTGGTGAAATGAGAAATCTTTATTAATTACCAACACAAACTTTACACATATTTCCTCCAGTAGCTTTCCTTCCTACTCTAGCATCTAAACTGTTTTATCATAGTATTCTATCTATTCATTAAGCAATTTACAGTAACTTCTTTATCCACAACTTTTGTCTTCTTGATGTTGTTTTTCGCTCCAGGCTTTCCTGTATCTTCACCTTGCATTCTTCCTTGACCGTGCTTACTATCTTTTGAGGTCTTAGTACTTTTTGATTCCACAGAGCATCATTCCTAATTTTTCATATGTGATTAAATATTTAAACTTGGTGCGTTCAACTTTTAGGTTATTTCAATAATTAGGGTTTCGAAATCTAATAAGTATTGTTTAAAATTTAGTAAATTTTCTCATATATATATCTATATGTTATGTGGAAAAATATTTGGATTTGTTTTTGTAATTTGTGCCTTAAGGAGACGCTGCCTTTTATTTCATAACAAAACGGAGGTTACAACAGAACAAAGCTAGGGAGAAAAAAAAACTTCCAAAAAGATTATTAGACAAGCATATTCTTTCTTTGTTTGTGACTTATGGAGGTTGTATCTTGTATATCTAGAAAATATGCACCAGCAGCTTGCTTAGGAAGATTCTTAACATCATAAAATTGCCTCTCATGTTCTTGCATGCTCCATTTTGCCAATGCATCAGCAACCTGATTCGCCTCTCTGTAACAATGTTGAACTATATTGGTTGTCTGAGATATCATTTGAGTAATAACATCTATAGAATTTTGAAGCTGCCAAGCAGTATTGCTCTTTCCCTTTATCATGTTTACAATAATCAGAAAGTCACTTTCCAAGATAATGTTTTGAAATCTATGCGAGATACACCATTTTAAACCATAGATTATTGCCTTTACTCCAGCTAGATTACTACTACCAATTCCTAGATATTTAGCAAAGGCCATCATAGTTTTTCTTTTGATGTCTCTTATAATTCCTCCTGCTCCAGTAGAGTCTACTGAATTGCGACTTCCATCTGTATTGAGCTTTATCCATCCCATTATAGGTCTGACCACTTCACTATAATACATTCAATCTTGTGAGAGATGCTCATAATTTGTTTGGTGAGTTCATGCCATCTCCATATCCATTGAATGGTTGAGTTGGTCTTTGATACTATCCACTTTATATGGTAGAAGATCTGGTGAATAACTTTGACTTTAGATACTTTTTTCTTCCCATATCTGTTGGCACATCTAGCCGTCCATATCTACCATAAAATAAATATAGGAATAATTTTGAGAAGATCTTTGTGTAAGCCATTTTTAGGCTTTACAGCCCACCATTTATCATTTGAGTTCTGATGGAACCTGATTCCCATGGAATTCCAAGAGGGATCCCAAAAAGGTTCCATGTAATTCTAGACAAGTCTCCATCAAGGAAGATGTGATTAATAGTTTCATCTTTGGCATCAACATAACAAAAACACTTGGTATCCACCTCAATACCAATTCTACTAATGACATTATCAAATGGAAGCTTGTTCTTTAGCATTTTTCACACTAAGAAAGACATCTTGAAAGGTATAGATTTGTGCCAAATATTATAAAGAAAATGGTCTGGTTTCTTGTGTTGTCTGGTGATATCCCATGTTGAAGAAGTAGAGAAATTTTCATTAGTGGTAGGCATCCAAATAGGTGTGTCAGGACAATGTGGATTCCCAATTGGTATGCTAAGAATAATTTCAGCTAAATATCAGGTAAGTGTAGGTGATCAATGTTCCAGTGTCCATTATCAATTAGATCTTTGACAGTTTGATGTCTGTTGGTGCTATTGTGATGTATGACAAGCGCAATCGCTCCAAAACCTGTCCAGTTGTCCCACCATAGGCTTGAAGAACCTGAGTTAACCTTCCATATTATTTTCTCCTCAGCTTTCAGCTTTGTCCTTTACTGCCAAAATACTTTGCCATCCATGAGATAAACCTGCTCTCCATTTTCTTTCCAGGGGATGGGCCAATCTACAATATTTTGTTTTGAGAAAGTTGGCCCAAATAGAGTTACCAGTTCTGAATCTCCACCATCTTTTCATGACCAACGCAACACTAATATCTTTTAGTCTTCTGAAACCAAGTCCACCTTCTTCAATTGGATAGCACATTTTTTCCCATGAACTCCAATGGTGTCTCTTATTTTCATCACTTGATCCCCAGAAGAATCTAGTCATATATCTTTCAATTTGGAGAAAAATTTCATTGGGAAGTGTCATAGCAGCTAAAAGGTAAACTGGTTGAGATTGTAGTACATCTTTAATGAGAATGGCTTTCCCACCAGCTGATAATAATTTACTTTGCCAACCTAATATTTTTCTAACCACTGTAGTAACAACATCATTGAAGGTAGATATTAGTTTCCTACCAACATATATAGGACACCCAAGATAAATGAAGGAGAATTCTTTGTGCTTATATCCGGAGATATTTTTTATCCTAGATGTTCCTCTGGATTAGTATTAGGACTAACAAGAAAAAAGCTCTTGTCATCATTAATCATCTGTCCAGAACATTTGGAATAATTCTTTAAAACATGCTTAACCAGGTTAAGAGAAAGTTGATCCTCGGAAGTGAATATGATAAGATCATCTGCATAAGCAAGATGTGATATTTGAGGTCCAAATCTTGGCTCAAGCATGTATACATGTGATTTTTCGTGAGACCATTTAACATTCTTCATAATACCTCAGCACCTAAAATAAATAGGGCTGGGGATAAGGGATCACCTTGTCTCAGGCCTCTAGTAGAGTGAAAAAAGTATTTTCTGTTGCCATTTATCATAATAGAATACTAAATATTTGAGATAGATCTCCAAACCAGGTCTATCCATATTTCGGAGAACCCATATCTCCTCAATACAGCCATAATGAATTTCCAGTTAACTCTGTCATAGGCCTTTCAAATGTCTTATTTGATAATCACATTTTCACCCTCTTTTCTGTTCTTGATACCCTGTGCTATCTCTTTAGCAAGAATAACATTTTCAGTAATCAGCCTTCCATGGACAAAACCGTATTGATTCTCTGATATGAGGCTTGGAAGTATAGATGCCAATCTATTACTCAAAATTTTGGAAACAACCTTGTGAGAAAAATTGGAGAGACTGATTGGTCTCATTTCAGAGAAGGAAGAGGGGTTTTCCACCTTAGGAATGAGAACTATACATGTGCTAGAGAAGAATTTTGTAAATTGAAATCCTCTAAAGAACATATGGATCATCTCTATGAGGTCCTTTTTTATAATACCCCAGCAATTTGGATAAAAGTGTCCATTGAAACCATCGGGACAGAAGCACTGTTAGGATTAAATCTGAACACTGCTTGTTTAATCTCATCGTCAGTGGGAATAACAGTGAGGGAGTCTTGTCCTCTTGAGTGATAACTTGATTAATACAATCCAGATATTGTAGATGTGGACTTCCATCTTCTTTGAAAAGCTTTTCGAAGTGTCTGACAACTTCTTCCCCAGTGTTTTTGTCTCCATTTAGACAATGGCCATTTTGGTCTTTGATACTATGTAAAATGAGCCTCCTCTTTTTATCATTTATGATAGAATAAAAATATTTGGTGTTTGAGTCCCCTTCATCTAGCCACCTTATGTTAGCCTTCTGTCTCAATAAAGAATCCTCATATTTAAGCCACTTGGTGTATATTTCTTGAGATTTATGCATTTCTTCTTGCCTCAATCTTATTGTCATCAATGTATTGTTCTTCCAAAGTTTGCATCTTGTTTTCCCATTCTTTGACATGATTGTGAACATTCCCAATTTGTTCTCTAGACTAATTACTGAGATTTTTGCTAAGCATTTTCAACTTCTGATGGAATTTCCACATAGAGTTGCCATGAACAATCTCCTGCCAACTTTCTTCCACAATGGCTCTGAATTGAGGTTGTTCTGTCCAAAAATTAAGAAATTTGAAATATTTTATACCCTTGAAATTCAGTATTAGAACATCTAACTAGCATTGGAGTATGATCAGATCCTGTGCTTTCTCGAAAACTTTTCAATCCTCTCTTAATTGATTAGAACTCTATCCAATCTTTTCCATATTCTGTGTCTTTTGTCCCGTGCATTACACCAAGTAAATCTTGGACCTGAGAAACCGGCATCCACCATTCCACATTCTTCCATACTGTCAATCAAGTCCCAACTTTTCTGCATTCTATAAGGATTTCCTCCTTTCTTTTCTTCAGCATTCATAATAACATTAAAGTCTCCAGATAAACACCAAGGGCCATTAATAATATGGCTACAGTTTTGTAAACTTTCCCATAGAGGTCTTCTCATGCCTCAAATAAAGAGGTCCAGAAGATCCAAATCTTACCATTTATATTGGTGCAGCAGTTATCCATACATATCCATCTTTTGTATATATTAATGTAGTCTTTATCAATAAAAGGTTCTAAAATTGCAATACTTTGAAGCTTGTGCATTTTGGTGAGAAACTTGAGTCTTTCAAAAGCCCCTCTAGACTTTACCCCTCTAATATTCCATGTAATTGTATCAATCATGTGCAACATTTGCTGTTCAGGCACTGCTTTTGGATGCCTTTAGTTTTGCCCTTATTAAAGGGCTAGTGAAATTTTTTTGTTACCCAAATCTGTTGGACCTGCTTCTAGGTGATAGATTTCCTCGCATAATAATGTCATTTGCATGTTGGAAGATTGCATCATCAGCTTCAGTGTATAGCCATGAAGTACTGGGAGAAAATGCTCTTATCAATCCCTTTTTATCAGTAGAACTACACTCCTCATATTCATCATCTTCCTCCGCTTCTTCAATATATTCACCATCCTCACTGCTTTCTGGAGCCACTACTGTATCATCCTGGCGGATTCCATGTTGAACATGGGAAACTTGAAATTGAAAAGGGCCTTGAGATGTAGAAGCTGGTGGAGCAGACTTGTTGTGAGCATTGCTCCATAATTGAACAGCTAAACTAATAGTCTTTTGACTTTTAGCTTTCTCCACAAAATTTCTGAGTCTGAGATCATAGTGCCACATTCCACAGTATCTAAATTTATGAGATTTGATGGAGAGCTGGGCTGGGCTTAGATGTGCTATGTGAAGCTTGTACTATATCAGTTGATCCAGGAGCAATAGCAGTCCTGCTGTTAATAAATTTAGACATACAGGGCTATGCTGAAAATTTTAAGGCCTGGACTGAGATATTGGAGAGATTAGCTGGGTTCTATGAGCTTGACTCTGAGGATCCTCTTGTAGCTGATTCAAATGTTGAAACGCGTTTTTAACCGAAATGGTTTTAGCATGAGGAACTGAGATGATCGGATTTATATGTTCACTCACATTTTCAGTTTCCTCAATATGTCCAATGCTTCGAGAATCGATAGTAGCAGCTATGTTAGAGTTTAACAATTGTTTGAGTTGTTCCTGTTTTTCAGCTTGAGCATAGGATTGAGAAGTTTCGCTCTCCATTGCATAATATTTTTCTTAGCAAGCTTTGCTCTTATGCAATTTTGGATATTGTTCCTTTTCTTGTTCTTACCCTTCCTTGGATCGGATTCATTTCTTGAGGGAGCAACAATGTTTTTCAGAACTTGAGCAACATTCTTAGTAATGGTCCAAGGCTTTTCGTATGGTATGTTACCATTCTGTATCGGGGCTTTTTGTTTGTTGTCATTCTGAGCCAACTTTTGTGGCCTATTAGCATTTTGATTGGCTTGTTGGTCTATATTGTCATCCTCCTTCTGATTCTGAGCCCCGATTTTTATTTGAACATCTTTGTCTCCTCTACGAGAGGTTTTATCAACCTTTGGAAAAGCAATACAGTTATCTTCAAAGTGTCCTTGATGTTTACATCTAAAGCAATAGTCAGGGACAAATTCATATTCAATAGGTTGATAGAAACCACCACATTCCATTCCCTCATCGTTTCTGATTCCAACCCCAAATTGAATCTATCATGTGCTTAGAAAGATCAATTTCGACAAGTACTTTAGCAAAATGTGGTCTAGATTTGATTTATGTGACTTTATCTGTTTTCAAAAGAGTACCCAAAGGGGAGGTGATTCTCAATAGTGCATCCCAATTGTAATAGTGCCATTTAAGCTCCGGGAGGTGAATCCAGACATGGGTTAAGGGGGTTTCTTCTTCGGGATTAAAATCAAAAGTCCAAGTAACCAAACGAATAAGAGAGCCCAAAACCATAAGTTTCCTTCTAGAATAGATATTCCGATAGTCCTCTTCTAGACTGAATTCCATAAAGATATGTTTCAAATTATAATGCCCTATTTGTACCTGTCCTTTAAGAGTGAACCGTGCAGCAAAATCGCTTCGGATATCTTCGATTGAGGGTCTTCCATGGGAGCGTTTCCCGATTAATGTGAATTTACAATCTTTAGCAAGCTCTACCTCTTCATTAATGGTGAAATATATTGCCGATTTTCCTTTGTGAATTTTCGGTGGCCTGTGGATGAGATTCGTTCTTGACAATGGAATTAACTTCGAATTCAGAGCATTTGCGTGGTTAGACTCGCTAATTCCGATGGGCTGGTCGACTGGAAGGGCCAGCGGTGGCCCTAATTCTATCATCATTAACCACTGGATTCATGTCGGAGAGGTACAAAATATAGTCGTTAGTAGGTAGCCGTTTTTGCCAAACATACTATTTCCTAGTTTGAAAATAATATTTGGTTCAGTTGTACTAATACATTAGGCTCCGTCAGCGTCTGACTGGAGGTTTCGTCGATCACATTGCCCACTTTATTCACACGTAAATGTGACGTTTGATTCAAATGTCTTGTGAGATTTAGTTTTCCAAGTAGAGAGAAAGTGGTTGGTTTTATCCTCTCCAAATCAATAGATTGCATAACATGTATTTGTACATAATCATTTCTTAATTAATCATGGTTGATTAATATCTATTCTCACATCATAAAATCATGTAATTCAATGAGTTGATATGATTTGGTATAACAATTTTTTATCTATGGAAGCTAGGTTTTGGTTTGCATGAAATATTTGTCAATTTTATGTAAGCACGCGGGCTGTTTGACTTCAGATGATGATGTAAGCTATGGTGAAATGGAGAAAACGGATAGATATGGTCATCTTGTCACTGATAAGCATGAACTTAGAGAAACACTTTTGCGCAAATATAACAGATATCTTAGTAGTTTGAGAAAGGAATTCTTGATGAGGAGGAAGAGAGGTACACTATCCAAGGATGCAAGGAGTGTATTGCTTAACTGGTGGAACACCAACTCTAGCTGGCCATATCCTTCGGTAATTTATTCCTCTTCCGTTTTACTTTTTTATATTTTTTTTCTTGTCTTTCGTTTTGTTCTTTTTCTAAATGAATAATATGATTCTTTTTCATATTTGACATGTTTCTATTATCAAACCTATCTTTAGAGTATAATATAGGTGGTTATTTATTTCTTTCAATCATTTTCCTACCACTATTCACGTAGATAATCAACACCGTATAACTCCCCGACAACAGCGCCAAAAAGTGATCGGCGCCCACCTACACTACTAAATAGTAGCAAGATGAGGGTCAATGCAGTTTTTACCCGAACGGGTCAGAATCGAATCCACAGGGAGTTATGATTTTGGGAGTTGAGTTCCTAAGTGATCTAGCAGTGTTTCGTGCTCTTAATTGCACTTTACATACTTTTGGTTTTATATTAGAACTATGGTTTAGACTAATTGCAAATAGCTAATTAACTAGCTAATATCTTTTTGAGTGTTTTCTTAATAGATAAAGAGGACTAGGGCAATGACTTTCTCCTAGGTGAGCACTCAACGGGATTCCAATACCAAAGGCAAAGATGTCATAAAAGGGATTGTGATATAGACAATGCACGAGATTACCCACTCTATACCTCTCAGTAGATTGAGTGGCTTTGCCCGAATTGCCTCTCTCGAAACCAATTGGGTGTCAAAATCATACAAGCAATATAAGCTCAAGTAGGGTTTTACTATCTCTAGGTTTAACCCGTTAATTGGGCCTATCAATTTTTTGAATACGTCCCAATTCCTTGTTGGACTGATTTTCTAGACTCAAGTTATCTTTCTCAAGAAGAACCCAAGTCAAATAAACACCAATTAGTGTTTGCAACCACTAATTTTAACATGAAAACCTCAAATCAGTCCAAATACAGATCCAAATACCGATTACCCATAAACACCTAAGCCTTAATTTAAAGGACCCATCAAACACCCGCACTAGGGTTGAGCCACAACCCTAGCTAATAGGTTTAGCTACTCATAATAACTGAAGAAATTAAAGAAATAGATGAAGCAAAACCCATATAATTTAATTATAAACTAAAATTGAAAGATTCAATATTGAAACCCTTCTAAAATTACTCAAAAATCTGAAGAAAAGTCGTTCACGAGATCCTGATAACATCAGAGTACAAAAGCTGAACTAAGAATTCGAAAAGAAACTATTTATACTAGGCCAAATTTTCTGGACAAAAATACCCCTGCGGGGTCACCGCGGACCGCACAAAATGGACTGCAGCCCCGCTGAGGTCTTTAGCTTCAAAAACTGAGTCTATGAACTTGGCCACCGCGGTTCGCATAAAATGCACCGCGGCCGCAGTGGCTTCAGTGCAGACCGCGCAAAATGGACTGCGGTCTGCGCTGGTTTGGCCTTTAAAATGTATTCTTTGAATCTCTTCAGTGAGCACCGCACAAAATGGACTGCGGTCCGCGGTGGTTTTTCCTTCAAAATGTACTCTCTGAATCTCTTCAATGCGGACCGCACAAAATAGACTGCGGTCCGCACTGGTCAGTTGGACTTTGCTTGTGCTTGTTCTTGGTACTTGTGCATGTTTCACTCGTTTTTGAGCAGTTTTTGATAATTTGTCACCCTTTTTGACTAAACCCTGCAACAAACACAACAAGTAAGCCTTTGGGACTATTTTGCATATTATTTCATCCAAAACTTAATCAAGAAAGAGTGTAAATTAAGGTAAAATCCCTAGTCATCATCTCCCCCAAACTTAAGCTTTTGCTTGTCCTCAAGCAAACAAAATAAGCCCCACCCCTTTTTGAGTAAGTCCAAGAAAATTCAGTTGTCCTAAGTTAACCACTTCTATCGTCAATTGGGACTAACAATTTCCCTCAATGCAAATGAATCATTAACCACATTTGACCTTTCAACACCATGGATTTCAGTGCGACACAAGAGCATCAAGAGTTGACTCGACTCATCAACGAAGCTCTTACTACTACTTTGGTCATTGTGGAACCCAAACTCATACTCCTCAACTCTCTCTAAGCAGACCTCTCTTTAAGATTGTAACACTCAAAACGAGGATAATGGGAGTTAACTGATCTCTCTCAAGGAAAAGACTCAAGTCCGGCTGAAAGTACCATAGACTTGCCCCTTATGTGAGTTTCCACTAATGTAATCTTCATTCAACTCAAGATCATATAGGACTTTTGTGGATACATGATGAAGGCTTTTGGTTCAGGGTAGGAAATATTTGGTTTGGGTAGGTACCATCTTCCCTTAAGCACTTCATTGGTTTCACTTTTTGTGCACATTCTCTTGACGTCTTGAGTCATTAAACTCTTTCTAAGAGGTTAGAGAAACATACTGTCACTCCTTCTTGTTCATTTCAATCATTTTTCTCCTTTCTAAGCATTCCACACCTTTAATCTCTTTTCTTTCATTGATTCCCTTTACTTCTTCTAAATTGTTCATTCTTTTTGACTTTTTGAATTTCTTTTCTTTATTCTTCATTGCCTCCATTTTCTTCCTTTTGTACCTTCTTTTAAACTTTGTTGTATTCCTCGTTTCTCCCCCAAACCTACGCTTTTGCCTTGTGCTAAGGAAATAAGGGGTGCCAAGAGAGGGTCAGAACGGGTAAAGGCTTGTGTCAAGGTTTTTGAAATAAAAAGGTCTAAGGCTCAAAAGGGTTGACTAGGGAAATTGTCATTGGTAAGCTATGGAAATGTTCAAGTCATCATTCGGATCAAGGAGAGCCTATAATAATATCTCAAGTCAAACTACACTTAGGATTTCGCCTAGAAAGACATTCATGGCAAGTTCTAGACTAATGGCACGGGACTTGGACTTGAAATTCAAATTCTCACCACTCAAGCTATGAGATTTCTAAAGAAACAGAGTTGAGGACCCACAACGACCTTAGCTATGATTTGAGCAACACAATGGTCCCGCAAAACCACTTGATGATTATCGGTCAGCACAAGAGTCTCAAGGTCACAACTTTCACATCCTAAACACAACGATTTGTTTTTGACCATAGGATCAAAGGCAAATGTGTTAGGCCCAAGTGAAGCTTTTCTTGAGGCACCATTACTCACTAACTACTATTTACACAAAAGGAAAAAAGAAAAATAGACTCAAACCTTTAAAAAGGTTGTCACACCATCCATCCTCGGGAAGAGCCACCCGGTTCACACAAATTATACCTTTGGAAAGAACCGTGTCATTAAGAAAACCAAAGGCTTATTGCACGCGAAAATTCAAAACAAGAAGCTACGAAAATAAAATAAGAAGCTATGAAAAGGAACAATGTGGGAAGTAAAATGCGTAAAGTAGAATGAATATATAGAAGAGGCTAATTAATCGAATATAAATAAAGGGGAATGAATATATACATCAAAAAGTAACTTTATATACATACCAAATGTACGAAATAGGAAAAGTACTAGAATTGTAAAGTTATGTACATACCAGAAGCAAAAAAAAAAAAAGAATAAGCATAATAAAAATAGTATCAAATATGCACAGTCATCCAAATCCAAAATAGGGCTACCCCCTCAAATGAGAGCTAGCATTGTCCTCAATGCTAACTAACCAAAAATAGCACAAATAGAATAAGAAAGAGTAATGTGAAACTCCCTATAGGCCCTTCGTCTGAATAGGATCCTGAGTATGGGTCCCGGGGTCTGTGGAGTGCATGGGAGCCTGTGAGTGGTCCTCAAGACCCTATGTCTCCATCGGGACCTGGATCTCCTCTGTAACCTGGGCCTGTACTGGCAGCTGTGGCTAACTCGAGGTACCTCCCTACAGGTCCGCCAACTCTATAACAATACCCTCAGTACTGGGAATCACTCTTTTCTTCTTTGGTGGCCTCTCTATCTCCGGATCTGACTCAGGCTGGGCAGCAGGATCACGCAGCAGCAGGTCTAATGTCAAGTGATCTTCCTTCAGCTCATCTACCTCCTTCCTTAACTTCTTCACTGACTCCTTGGAGGCACCTGTCTTCCTCAACTTCTTAGTCTCTTTGGCAAGCTCTTTCAGTGCCTTTCCGTGATTGCCAACAACGTCCAAAATCAACTTTTGGTTCTCAAAGATCTTCTTCTGGTTGCCTAAAATCTCCTTGAGAGTGTCCTCCACGGACTGTGGGACCTGTGGCGGAGGAGGTGCATCTTGGGTTGCCACCGTCGTAGAAAGGACAAACAGCTTAGAAGTAGCTGCCTGCATCCAATTGTTGATACTGGATAAGCTCTGGCTTAGTCGGAGGGTATGCCCGTGATGAAGGAATGCCTGGGGCTGCTGAAGTGGAGGGGCCTGGAGCAATGTCTGGGGTGGCTGAGGCAGGGTGAGTAGATGCCACTACAACCATTGGCTCTTCAGACTGGCCAGTGGAAACAATGGCTTTTCCTTTGAAATTCATGCTCTTGGGGTTGTCATTACCCTGAAGGCTGTGCCAGGAAAACGAAGCTTTTGGCTTTACCTTTA
Organism: Nicotiana undulata; assembly: GCA_005239495.1. Classification (NCBI taxonomy): domain Eukaryota; kingdom Viridiplantae; phylum Streptophyta; class Magnoliopsida; order Solanales; family Solanaceae; genus Nicotiana; species Nicotiana undulata. The sequence goes on along the minus strand of ML248236.1, from coordinate 45,307 downwards.
GATCAAACTCCTTCCCCTCTACCTTTTGGTCCTCAAAGTACATAGTCAAGAACTTGGGGAAAGGGTAGGATTTGTCGCCTTCATTCACCGCCTGACTGATTACCCATGACATCACATTCCCGACGTTAATCGGGTACCCTGCCATGATTGAGGCCACCAGCACAACACGATTGAGAGGAAGAGAGTTTTCGTGAAAGGTGAGGTCTAGCCTGCTACACACGAATGTCTCCCAACCTTTAGCTTCAAAGTTTAATGTTTTCCTCTGAATCACCTTCCCTGCTTGCAACCAGTCTGCGGTGGTACTTGGGATTGCCAAATGTTCAGCTAGCCATGGACGGGCATCATCCCCCAAGTTCAACTTCTCAAAGTACTTCGACTCATCCTCATCAGCGAAGTCAAGGTACCCATTTATTGCATTCCCATCAAACATCACTGTCAGATTTCGCACCTTAGTCGCTTTGGAGTTCTGTTTAACATAGGCAACATTAGTGTAAAACTCCTTGACTAGGTGCTCATTTGCCTCCACCACCCGGCAATTGAAGTAGTCCCATACTTTTCTTTCTGTGAACTGTTTTAGCACATTGGGGTTGTCTGGCAGAAGATCTCTTTTGATGAACTTTCGCTCCAAGATTAATTTCTTCTCAGGCCACCATTCCCGGAAATTATGAAAGGCCGGTTCACTCACAAACCGATCTTGCGATGCTTTAGGCTTTCTTGTTCTCTCAATTCCCCATGTTTGGGGTTCACCCCTTATTTGGGGTTCATCCCCTGCTTCTTCTTCTTCGTAGTGCTCACCCGATAGTGAAGTTGTGGGTGAGGTGGAGTATTCATGATCACTCCCTGCAGTTGAGCCCTCAAATGACTCAGAATGTGCAAGTTAAATTCATGTAAATTTTGTTAGTGGCCAAGTAGTGGATAGATTAGTGAACACAAAGGTAGCAGGTATTTGGAGTTGGAGTTGCAGAAGTTGCAGACTGCGAACCGCACAAAAAGAACCGCGGTCCGCATTAAGGCACCACGTACCGCACAAAATAACCGCGGTCCGCACTGAGGTGGGGTTCAGAATTTCGACTCTCGGAAGATGATCATCTTTGTCATCAATCTTGCCCAGGTAGTGCTTGACCCTGTGCCCATTAACTCTGAAAATCTCCCCACTTTTTTTCTTTAGATCAAGTGCACCAAACGGAGTCACAAACACAACTTCAAAAGGCGCACTCCATTTTGACTTAAGCTTTCCCAAAAATAGACGTAACCGAGAGTTGAACAAGAGAACCAAATCACCTACGTTGAACATCTTGCCATGAGCATATTTATCATGAAGGTACTTCATTTTGTCCTTGTACAAGGACGAACTGAAGTAGGCATGGAATTGGAATTCATCAAGTTCATTAAGCTGCTACACACGAAGATTGGCTACAACATCCCATTCAAGATTCAACTTTCTCAAGGCCCACATGGCCTTGTGCTCTAACTAAACCGGTAGATGGAACGCTTTTCCAAACACCAACCGGTATGAGGACATACCGATCGGGGTCTTGTAAACAGTCCTATTAGCCCATAGAGCATCATCCAACTTCTTTGACCAATCGGTCCTATTTGCATTGACCGTCTTTGACAATATATTCTTGATTTCCCTGTTTGAGACTTCAACTTGGCCACTCGCTTGGGGATGATAAAGAGTGGAAACTTTGTGATTGACACCATACTTTGCAAGCAAAGTGTCAAAATCTCTATTACAGAAATGAGACCTGCCGTCACTAATGATTGCACGAGGCGTGCCAAACCTTGTAAAAATGCTCTTCTTGAGAAATGCAATAACACTCTGGGGCTCATTGTTGGGTAGAGCCACGACTTCAACCCATTTATAAACATAGTCAACAGCCACGAGAATGTATGTGTTCCCACAAGAGCTAACAAACGGGCCCATGAAATCGATACCCCATACATAAAAAATATCCACTTCGAGAATGGTGTTGAGAGGCATATCATCTTTCTTCGAAATTCCCCCTGCTCTTTGACATTCGTCACATCTCTTGACTAAGTCAATAGCATCTTTGTACAATGTTGGCCAAAAGAAACCACAACTTAACACCTTTGAAGCGGTCCTTGCCTCTCCATGATGACCACCATAAGGTGAGGAGTGGCATGGCTCTAGAATCGACCTTTGCTCCTCTTCGGGAACACATCGCCGGATGACACCGTCATTCCAATCTTGAATAAGTATGGTTCATCCCAATAAAAAACCATGCTATCCCTACTAAGTTTCTTCCTTTGGTTGGAAGAGAGCTCAAGAGGAACAACACTGGTGACAATATAGTTGGCAATGTCGCCAAACCATGGCATTTATTGTATTTACACAGAAAGAAGTTGTTCGTCCGGGAAGCTATCATCAATTTCAAGACCATCACAAGGTCGAATTTGTTCCTCCAATTGGGAGAGATGGTCGGCCACTTGGTTTTCACTTCCCTCTCTATCAATTATCTCCAAGCCGAACTCTTGAAGTAACAACACCCACCGCATGAGTCTCGCTTTGGAGTCCTTTTTATCATGAGATACCAGAGTGTTGCATAGTCGGTGTGAACTATGACCTTGGCACCCATAAGATAAGGACGCAATTTGTCCATCGCAAAAACTATTGCCAATAACTCCTTCTCGGTGACAGTGTCATTCATTTGGGCCAAGTTCATTGTTTTGCTAGCATAATAGATGGGGTGAAAGATCTCTTTCACCCTTTGGCCTAAAACCGCTCCCACAACCACATCACTAGAGTCACCCTTTAGCTCAAAAGGAGAGATCCAATCGGGTACGGTGATAATTGGCGTGGAAGTGAGCTTTTGCTTCAATAGCTCAAATGCCTTCATAAAATTGTCATCAATGTTGAACTTGGCATCTTTCTCTAGCAATTTGCAAAGAGGATTGACTACCTTTGAGAAGTCCTTAATGAAACGCCGGTAGAACCCGGCATGCCCAAGAAAGCTACGGACTCCCTTTACCGAAGTTGGAGGAGGCAATTTAGAAATCACTTCAATCTTCGCTTGTCTACTTCAATTCTATTTCTTGAGATTTTGTGGCCCAACACTATCCATTCTTCCACCATATAATGGCATTTTCCCAATTTAGCACTAGGTTGGTTTCTTCACAATGAGCTAGGACTTTGTCAAGATTACTCAAGCATTCATCAAAAGAGTCCCCAACTACGCAGAAGTCATCCATAAACATCTCGAGGAAGTCTTCAACCATATCAGTAAAGATTTCCATTATGCACCGCTGAAATGTGGAGGGTGCATTGCATAGTCCAAAAGGCATCCCGGAGAAGGCAAATGTACCATACAGACAATCTAGATTTATAGCCTGAATACCCATCAAAGAAGCAATAGAAAGCCCTGCCCGCAAGCCTGTGAAACATTTGATCTAAGAAAGGCAAGGGAAAATGATCCTTGCAATTCACTTTGTTTAACTTGCGGTAATCCATGCATACTCGCCAACCTGTGACCATTCTTGTTGGAATAAGTTCATTTTTGTCATTTTGGACCACTGTCATGCCACCCTTTTTTGGGACACACTGGACGGGAGAAGTCCAAGCACTATCCAAGATTAGGTAGACAACCCCTGCATCAAGCCACTTGATTATTTCCTTCTTCACCACTTCTTGCATTGCTTCATTGAGCCTCTTTTGGTGTTCTACGGAAGGATTTGCTCCATCCTCAAGAATGATTTTGTGCATGCAAAATGTGGGGCTTATTCCACGAATGTTAGCAAGTGTCCATCCTATGGCCTTCTTCCTCCTCTTTAGCACTTTTAGAGTGGAGTCTACCTGCAATTGGGTTAGGCAAGATGAAAGTATAACAGGTAAAGTACGAGAGGGACCAAGATATTCTTACCTGAGGTGTGGTGGAAGTGGCTTCAACTCCAATGTAGGTGGCTCTTCAATTGAAGGCTTTGTTGGAGGAGTTTTCCGATTCTCCAAGTCCAAGGATAGCTTTTGGGGACCATAGGAATAAGAACTCATGCCTTGTAGGGCATTAGTGCTCTCAATTAAGCCATCCACCAAAATGTCATCATGGTTCAATAAAGTTGCCTCCACTGGATCTTCAACATTTATCATAGAGCTTGCATCATCAATAATGACCTCGGTGACAAGGTCCATGAAAGAACATACTTCTGTGCTATTGGGCTGCTTCATTGACTTGGAAACATGGAACACAACCTTTTCATTTCCCACCCGAAGAGTGAGCTCAACGGCCTCCACGTCAACTAAGGCCTTCCCCATTGCAAGGAAGGGCCTTCCCAAGATGATGGGGACTTCATAATCCACTTTGCAATCCAATATGACAAAATCCGCGGGAAAATTGAACTTGTCAACCCGCACTAATACATCATCAATGATTCCTAGAGGCCTCTTCATAGTTCTATCCGCCACTTGAAGATGCATGGAGGTAGCCCTAGGTTGACCAATCCCCAATGTTTTATGGACTGAATATGGCATCAAGTTTATGCTAGCTCCGAGGTCACACAAAGCCTTAGCAAAATCCGCACTCCCGATTGTACAAGGAATGGTAAAAGCTCCCCGGTCTTCAAGCTTGGGTGCCATTGAATGCACTATGACACTCACTTGGTGAGTCATCTTTATGGTTTCACACTCCATAGACCATTTCTTTATGACTAAATCCTTCATGAACTTAGCATACCCGGGCATTTGCTCCAAAGCTTCAACCAAAGGGACATTAATGGAGAGGCTCTTCATCATGTTGATGAATTTCTTGAATTGATTCTCTTGCTTTTGCTTCACCAACCTTTGAGGATATGGAGGAGGGGGCCTAGGCAATGGTGCCTTGGCTTTTGGAACCACCGGTTATGGAATATCAATCATGTGTTCCCTAGACGGGTTCACGTCCCTTTTCAAATCCTCCCCATTATCATGAATATCAATTCTCACCTCACTAGTATTTGGCTCTTCCACCACTTGCTCAACCTCAATTGGTGACTCATCATTTGGTAATTCATCATCATCAACAACAATTCTCTTTTGTCTAGAAGAACTCTCCTCACCGCCTCTTCCACTTCTTGTGGTCACTGCCATGGCATGACCGGTATTTTTGTTGTTCCCATCCTTGGGGTTCACCACCGTATCACTCGGTGGTGCTCCCTTTGGGCGTGTGTTCAAGGCGTGAGGAATTTGGCCCATTTGTACTTCAAGATTTCTAATGGAGGTGTTGTGGGAGGTCAATTGAGCATCAGAGTCCACATTGCGCTCCATCATTTGCTTGAAGATTTGTTCAATTCTTCCCATGTCATTACTTGATGAGCTTTGACCTTGATCCTGGTACGGAGGTGGATTGCTTGGTTGTTGGTACATCTAGGGCCTTTGAAAGCCCAACCCCCGGTTACCATTACCACCCCAATTGTTGTTGTATTGCCTCCGCTCCAATTGTTATCATTATTGCTCCCCCATTGTTGGTTGTTGTTGTACCCCCACTTTCATGAATTGTTGTTATTGTTCCAACTGCGTTGTCTTTGATTACCCCAATTTTGATTGTTGCCTTGGTTGTTCCAGTTTTGACTGTTGCTTTGATTGTTCCCTTGGCTTTGATAATTATTAGCATACATGACATCCTCATCTTGATAATCATATGAATCTTCTTGGCTATATCCATTTGGTCCTTGGTCACCTTGATTATTGATGCTTTGCATTGGATTTCCCCGAGGTCTTCTTTTGTTCACCAAAACATTCACTCCCTCCATGGTATTTACTTGCTTAGGTCCTTGTAATAGTTGAAGTTGTGCATTGGGAGGTTGATTCATAGTGGTAGTGAGTTTGGCAATTGCTTGCCCATTTTTTTGAAGTTCTTTGTGAAGACCATTAACACCTGAATCACCCTAAGGTATGTTTGCTCTACTTTTCCATGCAGATGAAGTGTCAGCCATTTCATCTAACACCTCACATGCCTCGGGGTAGGTTAACTTCATGAAGTTGCCTCCGGCCAATTGATTAACCACACACTGATTGATCGTATCTATGCCTCTATAGAAGGTCTGTTGTATCATGGCCTCAGTCATGTCATTGTTTGGACACTCCTTTACCATGGTCCGGTAGTGCTACCAAATCTCATGCAAAGGCTCATTGGATCTTGTTTTTAAGCCAATATTTTATCTCTAAGCGCTGCCATGTGACTGAGAGAGAAGAATTTTGCAATGAACTTTCTTGCTAGCTCGTCCCATGTAGATATGGAGTGGTTAGGAAGTCTCTCGAGCCAATCAAGTGCCATCTCTCTAAGAGAGAAGGGAAACAACTGAAGCCTCAAAGCATCTTCTAAGACATTCGTCTGCTTACTTCCCCAACATGTATCTACGAAGCCCTTCAAATGTTTGTAAGCATTTTGGTGGGCGGCTTCGGTGAAATAGCCTCGCTTCTCAAAGAGTGTCAGCATCACATTTGTTATTTCAAAATTTCTCGCCCGGATTCTAGGCGGGACAATAGCACTGGTGTACCCCTCGTTTGGAAGGACCCGAGGGGCTGCTCTGGGAGGTGAAGGCGGGGGAGGGTCTGGAATGTCCTCATTAATATTGGCCAGTCAGCCCCGTCTGGGAGGCGGTAATTGGTTTATTTCATCTTCTTGGTTGTCAAATATCTCCTCCCCCGGAATGATGTTTCCCAAAGGATCCGTCATTAGAACCTGAATTTATTCAACACACACGTTAACAGAAAAAGGAAAGAAAAATACTTAACACCACTATTCACGTATATAATCAACACCGTATAACTCCCCGACAACAGCGCCAAAAAGAGATCGGCACCCACCTACACTACTAAATAGTAGCAAGATGAGGGTCAATGCAATTTTTACCCGAATGGGTCGGAATCGAATCCACAGGGAGTTATGATTGTGGGGGTTGAGTTCCTAAGTGATCTAGCAGTGTTTCGTGCTCTTAATTGCACTTTTCATACTTTTGGTTTTATATTAGAACTACGGTTTAGACTAATTGCAAATAGCTAATTAACTAACTAATGTCTTTTTGAGTGTTTTCTTAATAGATTAAGAGGACTAGGGCAATGACTTTCTCCTAGGTGAGTACTCAACGGGATTCCAATACCTAAGGCAAAGATGTCATAAAGGGGATTGTGATATAGCCAATGCACGGGATTACCCACTCTATACCTATCAGTAGATTGAGTGGCTTTGCCTTAATTTTCTCTCCCGAAACCAATTGGGTGTCAAAATCATACAAGCAATATAGGCTCAAATAGGGTTTTACTATCTCTAGGTTTAACCCGCTAATTGGGACTATCAATCTTTTGAATACATCCCAATTCCTTGTTGGACTGATTTTCTAGACTCAAGTTATCTTTCTCAAGAAGAACCCAAGTCAAATAAACACCAATTAGTGTTTGCAACCACTAATTTTAACATGAAAACCTCAAATCATTCCAAATACCGATTACCCATAAACATCTAACCCTTAATTTAAAGGACCCATCAAACACCCACACTAGGGTTGAGCCACAACCCTAGCTAATAGGTTTAGCTACTCATAATAAATGAAGAAATTAGAGAAATAGATGAAGCAAAACCCATATAATTGAATTATAAACTAAAATTGAAAGATTCAATATTGAAAGCCTTCTAAAATTACTCAAAATGCTGAAGAAAAGTCGTTCACGAGATCCTGATAATATCAGAGTACAAAAGCGGACCTAAATATAAGAAAAGAAACTATTTATACTAGGTCGAATTTTCTGGACAAAAATACCCCTGTGGGGTCACCGCAGACCGCACAAAATGGACGCAACCTCAGTGAGGTCTTTGGCTTCAAAAACTGAGTCTCTGAACTTGGCCACCGCGGTCCGCATAAAATGCACCGCGGCCGTGGTGGCTTCAGTGCGGACCGCGCAAAAAGGACTATGGTTCGCGTTGTTCTTCTCGCCTTCAAAATTAATGCTCTCTGAATCTCGTCAGTGCGGACCGCGCAAACTGGATTGCGGTCCACGGTGGTTTGGCCTTTAAAATGTACTCTCTGAATCTCTTCAGTGCAGACCGCACAAAATGGACTGCGGTCCGCGGTGGTTTTGCCTTCAAAATGTACTCTCTGAATCTCTTCAGTGCGGACCGCATAAAATAGACTGCGGTCCGCACTGGTCAGTTGGACTTTGCTTGTGCTTGTTCTTGGTACTTGTGCATGTTTCACTCCTTTTTGAGCAGGTTTTTGACTATTTGTCACCTTTTTTTACTATACCCTGCAACAAGCACAACAAGTAAGCCTATGGGACTATTTTGCATAAAATTTCATCCAAAACTTAAGCAAGAAAGAGTGTAAATTGAGGTAAAATCTCTAGTTATCAATTCCCCCAAACATAAGCTTTTACTTGTCCTCAAGCAAACAAAATAAGCCCCACCCATTTCTAAGTAAGTCCAAGAAAATTCAGTTGTCCTAAGGTAACATTAACATCATTTGACCTTTTAACACCATGGATTTCAGTGCGATACAAGAGCATCAAAAGTTGAATTGACTCATCAACGAAGCTCTTACTACTACTTTGGTCATTGTGAAACCCAAACTCAAACTCCTCAACTCTACCTAAGAAGACCTCTCTTTAAGATTGTAACACTCAGAACGAGGATAGTGGGAGTTCACTCATCTCTCTCCAGGAAAAGACTCAAGTCCGGCTCAAAGTACTACCATAGGCTTGCCCCTTATGTGAGTCGCCACTAATGTAAACTTCATTCAACTCAAGATCATATAGGACTTTTGTGGATACATGATGAAGGCTTTTGGTTCAGGGTAGGAAATATTTGGTTTGGGTAGGTACCGACTTCCCTTAAGCACTTCATTTGTTTCACTTTTTGTGCACATTCTCCTGACTTCTTGAGTCATTAAACTCTTTCTGAGGTGTTTGAGAAACATATTGTCACTCCTTGTTCATTTTAATCATTTTTCTTCTTTCTAAGAATTCCACACCTTTAATCTCTTTTCTTTCATTGATTCCCTTACTTCTTCTAAATGTTTCATTCTTTTTGACTTTTTGAATTTCTTTTCTTTCTTTTTCATTGCCTCCCTTTTTGTCCTTTTGTAACTTCTTTTTCAATTTGTTGTATTCCTCATTTCTCCCCCAAACTTACGCTTTTGCCTTGTTCTAAGGAAAGAAGGGATGCCAAGAGAGTGTCAGAACGGGTAAAGTCTTGTATCATGGTTTTTGAAAGAAAAAGGTCTAAGGCTAAAAAGGGTTGACTAGGGAAATTGTCATTGGTAAGCTACAGAAATGTTCAAGTCATCATTCGTATCAAGAAGAGCCTATAATCACATCTCAAGTCAAACTACACTTAGGTTTTCGCATAGACAGATATTTGGGGCAAGTTCTAGACTAATGGCACGGGACTTGGACTTGCAATTTAAATTCTCACCACTCAAGCTATGAGATTGCTAAAGAAACAGAGTTGGGGGCCCACAACGACCTTAGCTATGATTTGAGCAACACAATGGTCCCGAAAAACAACTTGATGATTATCGGTCAACACAAGAGTCTCAAGGGCACAACTTTCACCATCTTAAACACAACGATTTGTTTTTGATCATAGGATCAAAGGAAAATGTGTTAGGCCCAAGTGAAGTTTTTCTTGAGGTACCATTACTCACTAACTACTATTTACACAAAAGGCAAAAATAAAAACAGACTCAAACCCTTAAGAAGGTTGTCACACCATCCATCCTCGGGAAGAGCCACCCGGTTCACACAAATTTCACCTTTGGAAAGAATTGTGGCATTAAGAAAAACCAAAGGCTTATTGCACGCGAAAATTCAAAACAAGAAGCTACAAAAATAAAATAAGAAGCTATGAAAAGGAACAATGCGGGAAGTAAAATGCGTAAAGTAGAATGAATATATACAAGAGGCGAATTAACCGAATATACATAAGGGGGAATGAATATATACATCAGAAAGTAACTTTATATACAGACCAAATGTACGAAATACGAAAAATATTAGAATTATAAAGTTATGTACATACCAAAAGAAAAAAAAAAGAATAATAAAAATAGTATCAAATATGTACAGTCATCCAAATCCAAAATAGGGCTACCCCCTCAAATGAGAGCTAACATTGTCCTCAATGCTAACTAACCAAAAATAGCACAAATAGAAGGAGAAAGAGTAAAGAGAAAATCCCTATAGGCCCTCCGTCTAAATAGGATCCTGAGTATGGGTCTCCGGGTATGTAGACTGCATGGGAGCCTTTGACTGGTCCTCAGAACCCTGTGTCTCTATCGGGACCTGGATCTCCTCTGTAACCTGGTCCTGTACTGGCAGCTATGGCTGACTCGAGGTATCTACCTGCGGGTTCGCCAACTCTATAACAATACCCTCAGTACTGGGAATCGCTCTATTCCTCTTTGGTGGTCTCTCTATCTCTGATTCTAACTCAGGTTGGGCAACAGGATCATGCAACATTAGGTCTAATGTCAAGTGATCTTCCTTCAGCTTATCTACCTCCTTCCTTAACTTCTTCACTGACTCCTTGGAGGCACGTGTCTTCATCAACTTCTTAGTCTCCTTGGCAAGCTCTTTCAATGCCTTTCCCTAATTGCCAACAACGTCCAGAATTAACTTATGGTTATGAAGGATCTTCTTCAGGTTGCCCAAAATCTCCTTGAGAGTGTCCTCCACAGACTGTGGGACCTGTGGCGGAGGAGGTGTAGCTTGGGATGCCACCGTCGTAGAAAGGACAGACAGCTTAGAAGTAGCTGCCTGTATCCAGCTGTTGATACTGGATAGGGTCTGGCTCAGTTGGTGGGCAGTCAGAGGATATGCCCGTGATGAAGGAATGCCTGGGGCTGTTGAAGTGGAGGGGCCTGGAGAGATGTCTGGGGTGGTTGAGGAAGGGTGAGTAGATGCCAGTACAACCACTGGCTCTTCAAACTGGCCAGTGGAAACAATGTCTTTTCCTTTGAAATTCTTGCTCTTAGGGTTGTCATCACCCTGAAGGCTGTACCAGGAGAACGGAGCCTTTGGCTTCACCTTTACATCAAACTTCCACCCCTCTACCTTTTGGTCCTCAAAGTACATAGTTAAGAAGTTGGGGAAAGGGTAGGATTTGTTGCCTTCATTCACCGCCCGACTGATTATCCATAACATCACATTCCCGACGTTAATCGGGTACCCTGCCATGATTGAGGCCACCAGCACAGCACGACTGAGAGAAAGAGAGTTTTCGTGAAAGGTGAGGTCTAGCCTGCTACACACGAATGTCTCCGAACCTTTAGCTTCAAAGTTTAATGTTCTCCTCAGAATCACCTTCCCTGCTTGCAACCAGTCTGGGGTGGTACCCGGGATTGACAAATGTTCAACTAGCCATGGACGGGCATCATCCCCCAAGTTCAACTTCTCAAAGTACTCTGACTCATCCTCATCATCGAAGTCAAGGTACCCATTTATTGCATTCACATCAAACATCACTGTCAGATTCCGCACCTTAGTCGCTTTGGAGTTCTGTTTAACATAGGCAACATTAGTGTAAAACTCCTTGACTAGGTGCTCATTTACCTCCACCACCCAGCAATTGAAGTAGTCCTAGCCTTTTCTTTCTATGAACTGTTTTAACACATTGTGGTTGTCTGGCAGAAGATCTCTTTTGATGAACTTTCGCTCCAGGATCAATTTCTTCTCAGGCCACCATTCCCGGAATTTATGAAAGGTTAGTTCACTCACAAACTGATCTTGCCATGCTTTAGGATTTCTTGTTCTCTCAATTCCCCCTGTTTTGGGTTTACCCCCTGTTTGGGATTCATCCACTGCTTCTTCTTCTTCGGAGTGCTCACCTGATAGTGAAGTTGTGGGTGAGGTGGAGTATTCATGATCACTCCTTGCAGTTGAGCCCTCAGAGGACTCAGAATGTGTTGATGCTTGGGCATGAGGGGAGTCAGAAGGTTCATTTGTAATTCTGAACCTCTCTGGAAAGTCTGGGACAAACACTGGTACTGACTCTGAATCAGATTCATCTACGGAGGGTGCATACTCACTTCCCAATTGGGAAGCAGCTCTATCTAAGGCTCTGATTATTTTCTAGTGTTTTTATGGCTTGCCGGACTTGGGGGGCTAATTTTATCATCCCTTTGCCTCTCCCCCGGGAGGATTCCCCCCCTTCCGTTTGGTTTTCGACCACCACTGTTTGATTGAACCATAATCTGCAAGTTGAATTCATGTAACGTTTGTTAGTGGCCAAGTAGTGGATAGATTAGTGAACACAAAGGTATCAAGTATTTGGAGTTGGAGTTGTTGAAGCTGCAGACCACGGACCGCACAAAATGCATTGCGGTCCGCATGAAGGCATCAGGACCACACAAAAACAACCGTTGTCCGTAATAAGGTGGGTTTCAGACTACCCACACTCTGAAAAAGGTCACCGCGGACCGCACAAAAAGAATTGCGGTCGGCATTAAGGCACCGTGGACCGCACAAAAAGAACCGCGGTCCGCACTGAGGTGGGGTTCAGAATACCCACTCTCTGAAGATGATCATCGCGGACCGCACAAAAAGAATCGCGGTCCGCATTAATACACCGTGGACCGCACAAAAATATACCGCGGTCCGTGGTCTTCATCTGTGACTTGTGTGATACTAAAGCACCGCGGTCCGTACAAAAGCACCGCGGACCGCACAGAGTCCCATCCTATGGTTTCAATTTTACTTTTAATTCAAGTTGAAATGCACATGTTATTGATACCCTAGGTGTTTAATCAGTGTAATTAATTAAAATGGGTCTAAATTAAGCATTGTGAAACAACCCCTACACATGATTAATGGACTAAAGAAGAAATAGGGGAGAAAGAAAAAGAAAAACTACTAATTAAACAAGAAAAATTAAGAAGTTAGGGGGGCAACATTAAACTTACTAGATATAGGATGAAGATGAGATGAATCACTTGAAATTATCAAGGATGATTCACAAAGATATTTTTACTGTTGAGATAGCAAGGAGCGAAAAGTGTAAAATGAGGCCCATAGGCCCTATTTATAGAATTTTGGCCTGGGACCCACATTACTTACCCCCACCGCGGACCGCACAAAATGACCGCGGTCCGCGGTGCTCAACTTTGTTGGGACTGGGCACTTGCTTAACACGGACCGCACAAAAACAACCGTGGTCGTAGTGGTCCACCGTGGACCACACAAAATGGCAGTGCGGCCGCGGTGGCAACTTAAGAAAGTGAATTTGTTTTCTTTGAGACATCTTTGCGGACCGCACAAAATGCACCGCGGTCCGCATTGCAAACTTCATAGAGCTATTTTTCCACTTTAGCCCTGTGCACTGCATCAAAATAATCCTACAATATCCCACAACTAGTTAGTCCAAAAACAGATTCTGCACTACAAATAAAATCAAAGAAAAACAAAAAGAAAAACACATGGGTTGCCATCCAAGAAGCGCCTGATTTAACGTCGTGGCACGACGCAGGTTACCCTCAATTCACTTAAGATGGAGAAGTGCCACTACATGGCTGTCATCAATCTTGCCCAGATAGTGCTTGACCATGTGCCCATTAACTTTGAAAATCTCCCCACTTTTGTTCTTTAGATCAAGTGCACCAAACGGAGTCACAAACACAACTTCAAAAGGCGCACTCCATTTTGACTTAAGCTTTCCCAAAAATAGATGTAACCGAGAGTTGAACAAGAGAACCAAATCACCTACTTTGAACTCCTTGCCACATATTTATCATGACGGTACTTCATTTTGTCCTTGTACAAGGACGAAATGGAGTAGGCATGGAATCTGAATTCATCAAGTTCATTAAGCTGCTCCACACGAAGATTGGTTTCCACGTCCCATTCAAGATTCAACTTTCTCAAGGCCCGCATGGTCTTGTGCTCTAACTCAACCGGTAGATGGAACGCTTTTCCAAACACCAACCAGTACGAGGACATACCGATCGGGGTCTTGTAAGTAGTCATATAAGCCCATAGAGCATCATCCAACTTCTTTGACCAATCGGTCCTATTTGCATTGACCATCTTTGACAATATATTCTTGATTTCCCTGTTTGAGACTTCAACTTGGCCACTCGCTTTGCGATGATAAGGAGTGGAAACTTTGTGATTGACACCATACTTTGGAAGCAAAGGGTCAAAAGTTCTATTATAGAAATGCGACCCCCCATCACTAATGATTGCACGAGGCGTGCCAAACCTTGTAAAAATGCTCTTCTTGAAAAATGCAATAACACTCCATGACTCATTGTTGGGTAGAGCCACGACTTCAACCCATTTAGAAACATAGTAAACCTCCACGAGAATGTATGTGTTCCCAGAAGAGCTAACAAACGGTCCCATGAAATCGATACCTCATACATAAAAAATATCCACTTCGAGAATGGTATTGAGAGGCATCTCATCTTTCTTCGAAACTCCCCCTGCTCTTTGACATTCGTCACATCTCTTGACTAAGTCACTAGCATCATTGTACAATGTAGGCCAAAAGAAACCACAACTTAACACCTTTGAAGCGGTCCTTGCCCCTCCATGATGACCACCATAAGGTGAGGAGTGGCATGACTCCAGAATCGACCTTTGCTCTTCTTCGGGCACACATCGCCGGATGACACCGTCATTGAAAATATTGAATAAGTATGGTTCATCCCAATAAAAATCCATGTTATCCCTCTTGGTTGGAAGAGAGCTCAAGAGGAACAACACCGATGACAATATAGTTGGCAATGTCCCCGAACCATGGCATTTCTTGCATTGACACAGAAAGAAGTTGTTCATCCGGGAAGCTATTATCAATTTCAAGCCCATCACAAGGTCGACCTTGTTCCTCCAATTAGGAGAGATGGTCGGCCACTTGGTTTTCACTTCCCTTTCTATCAATCATCTCAAAGTAGAACTCTTTAAGTAACAACACCCACCGCATGAGTCTCGCTTGGGAGTCCTTTTTTGTCATGAGATACCGGAGTGTCGCATGGTCGGTGTGAACTATGACCTTGGCACCCATAAGATAAGGACGCAATTTCTCCATCGCAAAGACTATTGCCAATAACTCCTTCTCGGTGACAGTGTCATTCATTTGGGTCGAGTTTATTGTTTTGCTAGCATAATAGATGGGGTGAAAGATCTCGTTCACCCTTTGGCCTAAAACCGCTCCCACAACCACATCACTAGAGTCACACATTAGCTCAAAAGGAGAGCTCCAATCGGGTACGGTGATAATTGGCGTGGAAGTGAGCTTTTGCTTCAATAGCTCAAATGCCTTCATAAAATTGTCATCAATGTTGAACTTGGCATCTTTCTCTAGCAATTTGCAAAGAGGATTGACCACCTTTGAGAAGTCCTTAATGAAACGCCGGTAGAACCCGGCATGGCCAAGAAAGCTCCGGACTCCCTTTACCGAAGTTAGAAGAGGCAATTTAGAAATCACTTCAATCTTTGCCTTGTCTACTTCAATTCCATTTCTCGAGATTTTGTGGCCCAACACTATCCCTTCTTCCACCATAAAATGGCATTTTCCCAGTTTAGCACTATGTTGGTTTCTTCACAATGAGTTAGGACTTTGTCACGATTACTCAAGCATTCATCAAAGAAGTCCCCAACTACGCTGAAGTCATCAATAAACACCTCAAGGAATTCTTCAACCATATCAGTAAATATTGCCATCATGCCCCGCTGAAATGTGGCGTGTGCATTGCTAAGTCCAAAAGGCATTTTGGAGAAGGCAAATGTACCATACATACACGTGAAGATAGTCTTTTCTTGGTCTTTCGGGGCAATCAAGATTTGGTTATAGCCTGAATACCCATACAAGAAGCAATAGAAAGCCCTGGCCGCAAGCCTGTCAAGCATTTGATCCAAGAAAGGCAAGGGAAAATGATCCTTGCGAGTCACTTTGTTTAACTTGCGGTAATCCATGCATACCCGCCAACCAGTGATCGTTCTTGTTGGAATAAGTTCATTTTTGTCATTTTGGACCACTGTCATGCCACCCTTTTTCGGGACACACTGGAGCAGAGAAGTCCAAGAACTATCCGAGATTGGGTAGACAACCCCTGCATCAAGCCACTTGATTATTTCCTTCTTAACCACTTCTTGCATTGCTTCATTGAGCCTCCGTTGGTGTTCTACGTAAGGGTTTGCTCCATCCTCAAGAATGATATTGTGCATGCAAAATGCGGGGCTTATTCCCTGAATGTCAGCAAGTGTCCATCCTATGGCCTTCTTCCTCCTCTTTAGCATTTTTAGAGTGGAGTCTACCTGCAATTGCGTTAGGCAAGATGAAAGTATAACATGTAAAGTACGAGAGGGACGAAGATATTCATACCCGAGGTGTGGTGGAAGTGGCTTCAACTCCAATGTAGGTGTCTCTTCAATTGAAGGCTTTGTTGGAGGAGTTTTCCGATTCTCCAAGTCCAAGGATAGCTTTCGGGGACCATAGGAATAAGAACCCATGCCTTGTAGGGCATTGGTGCTCTCAATTAAGCCATCCACCAAAATGTCATCATGGTTCAATAAAGTTGCCTCCACTGGATCTTCAATATTTATCATAGAGCTTGCATCATCAATAATGACCTTGGTGACAAGGTCCATGAAAGAACATACTTCTGTGCTATTGGGCTGCTTCATTGACTTGCAAACATGGAACACAACCTTTTCATTGCCCACCCGGAAAGTGAGCTCACCGGACTCCACGTCAATTAAGGCCTTCCCCATTGCAAGGAAGGTCCTTCCCAAGATGATGGGGACTTCATAATCCACTTCGCAATCCAATATGACAAAATCCGCGGGCAAAATGAACTTGTCAACCCGCACCAATACATCATCAATGATTCCTAGAGGTCTCTTCATAGTTCTATCCTCTATTAGAAGACGCATGGAGGTAGCACTATGTTGACCAATCCGCAATGTTTTAAAGACCGAATATGGCATCAAGTTTATGCTAGCTCCGAGATCACACAAAGCCTTAGCAAAATCCGCACTCCCGATTGTACAAGGAATGGTAAAAGCTCCCCGGTCTTCAAGCTTGGGTGCCATTGAATGTACTACGGCACTCACTTGGTGGGTCATCTTTATGATTTTTCACTCCATAGACCGTTTCTTTGTGACTAAATCTTTCATGAACTTAGCATACCTGCGCATTTCCTCCAAAGCTTCAACCAAAGGGACATTAATGGAGAGGCTCTTCATCATGTCGATGAATTTCTTGAATTGATTCTCTTGCTTTTGCTTCTCCAACCTTTGAGGATATGGAGGAGGGGGACTAGGGAATGGTGCCTTGGCTTTTGGAACCACCGGTTCTGGCATATCAATCACGTGTTCCCTAGACGGGTTCACGTCCCTTTGCAAATCCTCCCCATTATCATGAATATCAATTCTCACCTCACTAGTTGTTGGCTCTTCCACCACTTGCTCAATATCAATTGGTGACTCATCATTTGGTAATTCATCATCATCAACAACAATTCTCTTTTGTCTAGAAGAACTCGCCTCACCGCCTCTTCCACTTCTTGTGGTCACCGCTATGACGTGACCGGTATTGTTGTTGTTCCCACCCTTGGGGTTCACCACCGTATCAAAGATAATATAGAGCTAGCAACAATTTATTCAAGTTCACGATTTCCAAGGAATGGACCAAGTCCCAATTCCAATGGTGTAGGCCCACACTCCCGCCACATAACATGTGTGTCACCTCCAAATCCATCATACAACATAAAATTCGGAGTTTCGTACACTCAGAACCAGATTTAGAACTGTTACTTACCTCAATCCAAGTAAAAATGTACTCCAATATGTCTTTGCCTCGTGAATATAGCCATAAGCAGTACAATACAATCAATACGGGCTAAAGGAATCAATTCCACAAGAAGAATACAAAATTATAAGTCAAAATTCGAATTTGGCCCAAAAGTCGCCCACGGGCCCAAGTCTCGAAATCCAACAAAAGTCACAAAACCCAAAAGTCCATTCGGCCACGAGTCTAACCATACCAAATTTATCAAAATCCGACATCAAATTGCCACTTAAGGACCCAAAATCAACTCTCCATCCCTAGCCTTGAAGCCCCAATTTCAGCGAACACACCGACTATGTGGGAACATTAGTGGGGAAACATAATTATTGAATAGATATGAATCCAAGGAACTTACCTCAAGAATCACCTTGAAAGTCCTCTAAATAATCTCCAAAATCGAGATAAAAAATGTTAGAAATGTGAATAATCAAGGAATCCTCAAATTTTAATCTTTATATACTGCCATGATGCCTTCATCGCGAACGCGACCATCCTTTCGCGTTCGCGTAGATCATTCTAACTGCCTCTCAAATTAATCCTTCGCGAACGCGACCCCAGCTTCGAGAACGCTAAGCTTTGCTAACCCCACTCTTCGTGTACGCATCCACCGCCCTGCAAACGCGTAGATCAAAAGCTTGGGGTCCCTACTGCCTCAACACTTCTTCGAGAATGTGTCACCATTATCACGTTCGCGATGCACTCTCAGTCACAACCTTTGCGTTTGTGTCCTCTTCTTCACGA
Source organism: Nicotiana undulata (assembly GCA_005239495.1). Classification (NCBI taxonomy): domain Eukaryota; kingdom Viridiplantae; phylum Streptophyta; class Magnoliopsida; order Solanales; family Solanaceae; genus Nicotiana; species Nicotiana undulata. The sequence continues at coordinate 26,795 of ML248236.1, read as the reverse complement.
ACGTGAAGAACAAAACTTCCTCAGCCAACACATGCCCTTCGCTAGCGCGTAAGAGGAAACCAGAAAATTCACACCAGCATTCTTCACTATCAAACTAAGTCCAAAAATGATCTGTTAACCACCTGAAACTCTCCTGTGGCCCCCGGGACCTCATCCAAACATACCATTAAGTTCCAAAATATCATACAAACTTAGTCAAACCCTCAAATCACCTTAAACAACATCAAAAACACAAATTGCACATGGATTCAAGCCAAATGAACTTTGAAATTTTAAAATTCTACAAACGATGCCGAAATCTATCAAATCACGTCTGATTGACCTCAAATTTTACACACAAGTCAAAATGACGCCACAAACCTACTCCAACTTCTCGAAATCCAATCCGACTCCGATATTAAAAAGTCCACTCCCGGTCAAACTTTTCAAAAATTCCAACTTTCGTCATTTCAATCCTAACTCGACTACGGACCTCTAAATCACAATCCGGACACGCTCCTAAGTGCAATATCACCTAGCGGAGCTAACATCAAAATTCAAATTCGAGTTCGTTTACACATAAGTCAACATCCTGTCAAATTTTCCCACTTAAGCTTTTCATTATGAGACTAAGTGTCTCAATTCACTCTAAAGGGAGATCGTTTGAGAAACATCAGAGCGTAGTTCCTCTCTGTCTTGGTCTGAAATGCTTTTTTCAGACAGTGTGGCACTATATTGAACTTACTCTAATGAGATTCATGAAAGTTCCAAATTGTCATTGTGATTCAAGTTTGATTATGATAGGTTTCTTTTTGAGCATGTCCAATGATTATTTATACATGAAAGATTATGGTCATGCCTTATTGGCTACTTAATGGTTTATTTTGCAGACAGATAAATGTTAGTCCCTCTGTTTCAAAAGAATGAACCTATTTATGTTTTAGTTTGTTTAGAAAAGAATGACTTCTTTTTTAAGTTTGTAAACAACATAACTTTAAACAATTCATTTATTCTTATTGAATGATTTATAATCACACAATAACTATAAATTATATTAAACTTGTAGTTTCAAAAGTTTTTTAAATTTCGTGTCTACTCAAATAATTTCAAACAAATTAACTGAGGAGGTATATAATATACTCAATGAATATTAATGCAGGAAGAGGAGAAAGAAAGGCTATCAAATATAACAGGTCTAGACACGAAGAAGATAAACAATTGGTTCATAAACCAAAGAAAGAGACATTGGAGGCCTTCTGAAGACATGCAGTTTGCCTTCAGGGAAGGGTTTAGAGGCAGTCAGGAACAAAGTTATACGGGGCCAAGAGTGATCAACTAAGCACCTTTCGCCGAAATATTATGCTATATAAAAGATAAAATATTATTTGTTATTATTAAAAAATTAAATTGTGAACATCCTTTGGAGGTACTAGAAGTGTTGGCACTTTGAAAAAAATTAAAAGTCAAAAGAAATTGTTTCTATTATAGAAGCAATTACTTTATGTAAGAAGTAGAATTGTGTGACAATTGAAGTCAGAATTTCCTTTGTTAAACATTTTTTGTACGGAGAATGGACAATAAAGCGAGACCTCATTATATCAATTTCTTCTCATCTTTTGGGTGATTAGACGAAAAATCCTATCTAATCCCTCTCTGGGGACGAGTCCGGAACCAAAATGTGGTTCTTTTGGACATGTAGAACAATAATAGGTGGAAAAACAAATACCAAAGTATGTATAGCGCCCAAAAACTGGGCGCTATACCTTAACAGTAACTTTTTCCGTTAAGGTATAGCCCTCAATTTTTGGGCGCTATACCTCTGACAAAAAGTACACACGTATAGCGCCTTTATTTACGACGTTATACACTAAAAGCACTAGAAGGTTGGGTGGCCCACTGGTTGAAGGGTAGATGTAAAGATTATTTTTTCCTTGAGGTACAGGTTCAAACCCATACACCAATATTTTTATATTTTCCTATTTCTTTTTCATTTTTTGTTTATTTTCATTTTTTTTAAAATAATCCACTAGGCATGGCCTAGGGCTAGTTTTATTTATATACGAAAAAAAGTAAACAATGAAAATGTTGTCCTACTAGGTAGGACCATATGAAATGTAAAATCTACTAACTCTTACCAATATTAGGTTGTTACCCCTAACATTGATATCACAAATAGTGTTGCTACCTATTTCATTAACTTTGTACTTAAATAAAACTAGCCTAAGTGTAAGTAAAAGAATATTTTGCCCAAATAGCTCATGCTGCAGTTGATGAAGTCCTCCAACAAGATCACTGCCTAGTCCATGATGAACTTGTCTCCATATCCAAAATCCAGTGTAACATTCCATCTTACACGAGTTGTTCCTTTGATCCCCATTTGTTCTTGTATCTTGTTGCATCCAGTCATGATAGTTGTGTATAAAATGCATCATCTCCCCTTGTATCCAGTACTCTATATGTGATGTATTGTCGACCATTGTTCCTGCAATTGGAAATTTACTCCACGATCCCAAGAAAGTCATGTTCATTCGGTATGCGATCCATTCTCATGTAGGGTGTGTTTGTGACTCCACCCTACCTAGTCCTCAAGTTGGTATACTGAAGATGCATGATAGCTTAGGAAATAGGTCCTAGTTATTTTCCATGCTTCCTTAATTACGCACCAAGTTGCCCACACTGCTTCATTTTTTTCTGGGCAGTGTTGCCATGTTTGCATTTCCATCCCTTTGTAGTTCTTCTTTGTGTGCTGTGCTGGGTCGAATTGCGACGTGTAACACCTTATAGTATTATGTAGTTCGTACCCTTGTTTGTGTAGGATTGCCCAGCTTGGTAAGCACCACACGAGCCTCCTTGCCATGCTTGTGTCCCTCCCAGTGGAATGAGTACTAAGTACTAATACCACTAGCTGGGAGTTGTCCAAGAGGTAGGCCATGACCACAATATCGTTTCCTGCAAAATGAACAAACAATGTTAGTGTAAAAATGATCTCTATGCTCTCCTCCCTTTGGATTTGAACATAGAATCGATGATGTTGAGCAGCACCCCTATCTCCTTGTGTTTCCTTGTCCTCCTCTTTATCAACTCCTTGCAACCTTCACTCTCAAGTATGGGCATTGAGACTTATCGCTATTCACAATTTTCCTCCCTCGTACATCAAGTTCCCAGAAATTTTTGCACTCCAAATCTCTAGAATCCAGTGCCATATTAGCCAGGTGATCAGCTAGCTGATTACCCTCTCTAAGCGTGTGATATATCCTTAGGTTGCACCTTTTCCGCAGTTCATTAATATCCTCAACATACATAGCTACAGCCCAAGGTGTACCCCAAAGCCCTTGTAGTATATTCTTTACAGACAAGGAATTAATGTGTAGCTCAATCAACACATAGTCATGAGTTACACAATATTTCAAAGCCTCCAAGACTGCTCTTGCCTCAGCCTCAGCCTCAGTGTTTGTACCTTCATCAATAACCTTGCCACATGCATACATCACATCTCCTTCTTCATCTCTCAAAACATAACCAATCGAACACCTACCTGGATTACCCCTTGAAGCTCCATCCGTATTGAATTTTACCCACCCATGTTCAGGGGGCTCCCACACCACCTTCGTATACTTAAGTGTAGGAGTGTACAGCTCCATCGTATGAATTAAATCAGGCCATTTATGTGGAACATTACGCAGGCTAGGTTTCCTGAATTTAACTAAGAATTAGAGCGTAGTTGATACCTGATAGATCACCCTATTCACTGATACAACATCACCATATTTGTAGCAGCTTCTCCTATTCCATAGCTCCCAAATTATAATTGATGGCAAGGCTCGCATGATAGCTTGTAACCGTGGGATTACTGTCGAAGTCTAGCACTTCACTATAGCCTGATGTAGTGTTAAACCATCCAGTGATATTCCTGCATTCGAGAGAAAGTAATACCACACCTTCTTGGCAGCATATGAGTGTAAGAACACATGAGAGATTGTTTCTTCTTGAGGCAATGCGCAACACCAACACCTAGAAGCCATTAGATATCCTAGCCTCCTAAAGAAATCATCCAAAGGGATCTTGTTTTTCCACACTTTCCACATGAAAAAGCAGATTTTAAATGGTAATCCTTGTACCCAAATCTTCTTATATGCTCTACAAGGATCTCTTCTCCTTCGAACATATTCCCACGCAGACTTTACGCTAAAGTCCCCCCTCGCTTCAAGCATCCAGTAAGGTTTATCATGCTCCAAACTAACAACTGGAGGCTTGACATTTTGAACTATGTGGTCAACTAAATCCCCATGCAGTATCTCCCTTAGTTTAAGATCATCCCATGCTCCACCTTGTACCATCTCATTCACATAAGTATTGATTCATCGCAAAAGAAATTCGGAGGAGTGATATAATATAGTGCCTCCAACCCAGTCCATTTGTCAAACCAAAACATAGAAGAACCCATCCTAGGTTGCCAAGCAATTTGATGATCAATCTCTTGTCTACATTCCAACATTCTCCTCCAAATGTGTGATCCAGCCCTCTAAGGTACTACTATAGCATTCATCTTCTTGCAATATTTTTGGCATACAAATGAGCTCCAAAGTGATGGTTTTGTACGAAAATTCCACCATAGCTTGCAAAAAAGAGCCTTAGAGACATCGTGAATAGACCTAAAACCAATTCCTCCTTCTTCATAAGGGAGACACAATGTATCCCAAGAGGCCCAATGCCTACTGCCCCCTTCGATTGAACTACTCCAAAAGAACCTAGCCATACATTTGTGTAATTTGTTTATCACAAACTTAGGAGGATTAACTGCAGATAACAAATGTATAGGCATCGATTGTAGAACATGTGATATCAAGATTGCCCTTCCACCTATAGACAAAAGTTTTCCTTTCCACGATTTCATCTTATCTAGTACCTTATTTATTAGCCCTTGGTAATACTCCATCTTTATCCTCGCATAAAAGATTGGACATCCCAAATAAGTAAAAGGGAAGTCATGCCTACTAATCCCAGTAGTACTTACCACCCTTTCCATCACATCTTCATCTACCAAATGATGTAAATAGACTGATGATTTCCCTTTGTTTATCAATTGCCCCGATGCTTCCTCATATGCTGTCAGTACTCCCATAATCAATCTTAGTGAAGACTCATCAGATGATGAGAAAATAATTGTATCATCGGCATATGCAAGGTGATTTATCTTAGGACTCCATTTAGGTAAACCAAAACCTCGAAAATAAGGCACCTTGTGTAGTGAGTTTAAGCCCCTGGATAGTGCCTCAGCAGCCAAAATAAAGAGTGTAGGGGAGAGTGGATCACCTTGTTTAACTCCTCTTGACGACTTAAAGAAACCATTAGGTTGGCCATTCACAAGAACTGAGTACCAATTGTTTGAGACAGTACCAAAAACCCACCCAATAAACATCTCATCAAACCCCATCTTCCTTAAAAAAATTGTCAAATAGAGCCATGATAGTCTATCATACGCCTTCATCATATCTAACTTTATTACAACATTGGGGCCTGCCTTAGTTCTCAACCTTATGTCAGTGATAATCTCTTGCGTCAACAAGATATTTTCTACAATACTTCTACCTTTAACAAATCCAGCTTGTTCATCCGATATAAGATTAGGTAACAGAGGAACTAATCTTTCATGTATGACTCTGGAGAACACCTTGTTTATAAAATTTCTCAAGCTAATTGGCCTCATATCTGAGAAGGTCGCAACATCTTTCTTCTTTGGCAATAACACTAGGTTTGTATGTGTGATAAACCTAGGTAATTCATGTCCATTAAAGAAATCTTTCACCATTTCCACCACGTCATCCCCTATGATATCCCAACAAGCATGATAGAAACTCATATTGAAACCATCCGGTCCTCCAGCACTATCGCCATTCAAACCAAACACTGCCTTCTTTACCTCATCTCGTGTAGGCTGCCTCGTTAAGATTGCATTTTTCTCTTGTTCAATCATCCTGGGCACGTGATCAATTATATCAAAGGAGCTAGGTATTGAATCTTCACGAAATTGAGCCTCAAAAAACTTCACTACCTCGTTTGATAAATCTGCCTTATCCTTTACCCATAAACCTTCATTGTGTTTGATCCTCTTCAATTGCAGCCTCTTCCTTTTACCATTAACATGAGCATGGAAAAATTTGGTATTTCGATCACCATCAGAAAACCAATTAATTCCAAATTTTTGTTTCCAAAGCTAAAAATTTGAACAATTCAGCTTGTACCTTGTGCAGTCTCTCTCTGTTGGCTAATGTAGGATGTAATTCGAATTGATTTTCATGGACGCGAATCACTTCCTCGAGGCTAGCTATCTTCTGAAAGATATCACCAAACGTTGCCTTGCTCCAGGTAGTTAAAGCAGTCTTCAACTTCTTTATCTTGTGGTTAAACAAAGTGTAAGGATCGGCATGGAAATCAGCAGTCCAGTTCTCCTTGACCACTGCCTTAAATGTGTCATGATCAGTCCAAAATTTTAAGAACTTGAAGCTCTTCTTAATAGGCATAGTATCTCCTTTATACTGCAACAATAGTGGCCTATGATTCGATCCAATCTTTGACAAATGAGAAACCTCCAAGCCTGGCCATAATTGTTGTGCTTCAAGATTAGCAAACACTCGATCCAACCTTTTGAAAATGCAATCTTCTTCAGCTCTCCTATTCCACCATGTGTATATGCTTCCTTTGAATCCCAAATCTATAAGATTACAAGTGTTAAAACAGTGACGAAAATCATTAACTTCATTCAGAGACACTGGTAGTCCACCATATTTCTCCTCTTCATCCCAAATGACATTAAAATCCCCACCTACAAGCCATGGAATTGTCATATCACTATCCATATAGTACAAAGAGTCCCACAATTCTATTCTCTCTATGTGATCACATTTAGCGTAAACAAGTGTCAGCATGAATTCCTTATCCTCCTCAGTGTCATACAACTTCAAAGATAATTGTTGCACTACATCAATCTCCACTGTAACATCAAATTTACCATCTACAAATGCCCATATTTTGTTAGATGTATTTACAATTGCCTGCTCCAGACCAATTTGCCTTCGATACCTCTCTATCTTCTTGCTTTGTTGCATGGGTTCCATCAATCCAATAAAATCAAAATGATATTGTCTATGCGTTGTAATGAGCCTTTCAAAAGCTCTTTGTGTGTTCACTGACCTGATATTCCATATAAGAGCATTTATTGACTATTGATTTTTGGACAGTGTTCTCCTTGTTTGGACCCTAGGTGGTGCTTGAGAACCTTGAGGACCTTCCTTCTTCTTTCTACCCCTACCTGCTGACCTACCTCTCTCCATGTATCTAGGAGATAAATCTCCTTGTCTTGCAACAGTCATAAATTTTTTTGCTGATGATTCAACATCCAAGTCTTTTCTTTTTCCTCCAGTTTCTTCCTCCACTTCTTTGTGGTCTTCTAGCACTTGAACCTGAGTAGTATTATGTTGGATGATCATCTCCTTCTCCTCGTTCATCTGCTTTCTTGTGATTGTTTCAGTATGTTGAGTCCCAATATCTTTCACCCTCATATCTAGTGATGCAATATATGGGACAATGTCAACCAGTTCCCTGTTTTCATCTCCTCCATCATGTTCAAGATTAGGTATATAAGGTGCTGGAATGATAGGATTTTGTGGAGTAGGGCTGTGGATATGGTTTGAGTCATGAGTAGTATTAGGAGTGGGGTTAGAGTTAAGGTTAGGGTTAGAGCACAAAAGTGATTGAAGGCTAGTATTAATCACTTGGATCTTGGAGCTTGATCCAGTGATTTCCTTGGCAATTTCACTGTCGAGAATATCTTTTCCAGTGTTAGAGATACCTCCCTTGTTAACATTCTCATTGACACTGACCTCTTTACCTTGTACATCATCCTCTTCATTCATGTTATCATTTGTTCCATCCTCAAAACCTTCAGATAAATCACCCTCGTCATGATTATCCTCTTCTTGATCTACCCATAGATTGCCAGTATTTAAATTAATCCTCTTCTTGATCACCTCCAATTCATCCCTTGCTTCGACTTCATTAGATTGACTTGGAATCTCCTGACATGACTGATTCATGGCTACATTAACATTGAAAGTTCTATTCACCCATTGATTAGTAGACTCTTTCCCCATATCCTGAACAGTGGTTGGATTCTTTGTTGCTTCTTGCCCTTGTGATGTCCTAGTCCTAGGTGAAGTAGGTGTAAACTTAGGTGCTGTAACATTTAGTTGTTTATCAGTCACGCTAGGATTAGGAGATGAATAAATAACATTGTTCTTGTCCATTATTGCAAGCTACTTGTCACCCACATCCTCAACTTCATAATCTCGAACCACCAAGGCAGCAAACTTATTTGCCGTTTGAATTTGCTGACTAACCACCCTCTCAACTGGAACAATTTGCTTGCCTCCATTGTCATGAACCTGCTGTGTATCTCTTGGGAAAACTGGGATAATTTCCTTCCCAATTTGAACATGATCTACTACTTATTTATTCCCAGATTTAAGTGTCTGGTTTAAGTGTTTAGATATAAATACTTTAATAGAGAAGCCATTTATTATTTCTTTAAAAAATAACCAATACTTTTAATAGTTATTATTTTGTGTTATACGTAAAAAAAAATTATTTTTTTTCCTTTTATTTTCAAATTAGAATTAAAAGTTTTATTTTATAGTTAAAATTTCCATAAGAGAATTATATATATATATATATATTTATATATATATATTGGTTGAATTATTTTATTTTTTGATATCTTTCTTTCTAAATTTAGTTATCAAATATATATTATTCAATATATAAGAAAAGAATACAATCCAAAAAAATCTATATTTGAATCTAGAGTTAATCATACTTATTTGTAATTATCATTTAATAGGCCTTTAAACATTAGCAATACCGTAATTATAGGGGAATTCAAACACAAAGATATATATTTTTTAAAGAATTATTCAAAATAAAAATAATAAAAATAGTAATAAAATTTAAAATACAAAATAAATTTCAAATTATATGTAATTTTACTAACAAAAAATAGAAACTTAATTCATATCTTAAAGGTAAAAAAAATGCATAGAGTAGTTTTTTGAAAATGCGGTCTAATTTAGAAAATAAAATTATAGAATTATTTTAATTCGAGATGAGTTTTTTTTCATAATTTTTTTTTGAAAATAGTACATAAAGAAATAAAAGAATAATAAAATATTACTACAGTATTTAGATATAATGTGCTCAACAATAAAAAATATTTTTATATGATTAAAATAAAATATTAAAAATATAAAATAAACTTCTAATATAGGTAAGTTTATTAGTGAAATAAATAAACTTACCTATATTAGAAATTTATTTTATATTTTAAATTTTATTACTATTTTTATTATTTTTATTTTGAATAATTCTTTAAAAAAAATATATCTTTGTGTTTGAATTTCCTATAATTACGGTATTGCTAATGTTTAAAGGCCTATTAAATGATAATTACAAATAAGTATGATTAACTCTAGATTCAAAATATAGTTTTTTTTTGGATTGTATTCTTTTCTTATCTATTGAATAATATATATTTGCTAACTAAATTTAGAAGAAAGATATCAAAAAATAAAATAATTCAACCAATATATATATATATATATATATCTATTATGGAAATTTTAACTATAAAATAAAACTTATAATTCTAATTTGAAAATAAAAGGAAAAATAATAATTTTGTTTTTACGTATAACACAAAATAATAACTATTAAAAGTATTGGTTATTTTTTAAAGAAATAATAAATGGCTTCTCTATTAAAGTATTTATATCTAAACACTTAAACCAAATAATGAAAAAAAACAAACAATGAAAAAAAAATTGGAAAATATAAAAATGTTGGTGTAGGGGTTTGAACCTTGTACCTCAAGGACAAAACAATCTTCACATGTACCCTTCAACCAGTGGGCCGCCCAGCCTTTTGGTTCTTTTAGTGTATAGCGTCGTAAATAAAGGCGCTATACCTGTTTACTTTTTGTCAGAGGTATAACGCCCAAAAATTGGACTCTATACCTTAACGATAAAAGTTACCGTCAAGGTATAGCGCCCAAATTTTGGGCGCTATACATACTTTGGTACTTGTATTTTTTCCACCTATTTTTGCCAAAAGAACCACATTTTGGTTCCGAACTCCTCTTGGGACTACATCGAAATAAAGCCTCATTTTCGTTACACCAATTGGGAGACAATTGAATAAGTTAGAAGAGAATCTGAACTTCTGCAACCACTGCAGGTAGTGTCCGTGCTGACTAATTTAAAAGTGATCAAAGAGTTTAAAAAAAGAAGTGAAGAACCCTTGGTTCAGGTCAAATCAGAACTTGTAGCTATGATAAGTAGAGAACCATAGAGTAAGATATAGAGTGCGAAACCTAAATGCGTATTTTTTAACAAGTGTAACATAAATGTGTATAAAAAGAAAAGAGTGATCATTTTATATATAGCGCGGTTTTAAACCGCGCTATACTTTAACGGTGTTTTGGCCATTAAAGTATAGCGCGATTTAAAACAACGCTATTCAAGTATAACACATTAATTAACAGAGTTATAGTATAACACATAAAAAGACTGCGTTATACATAACACTGCTAGGCAGTCCAATAGTTGAAAGATAGTTAACAAATTAGTTTGGGCCTTGAAGTGCTAGGTTTGAATCGTACACCAACATTCTTGTATTTTTCCTATTTCTTTTTTATTATTTATTTCTTTTCATTATTTGGTTTAACTGTTTAAATATAAATACTTTAATAGAGAAGCCTTTTATTATTTATTTAAAAAATCAACCAATAATTTTAATAGTTATTATTTTCAAATTAGAATTATGAGTTTTATTTTATAGTTAAAATTTTCATAAGAGAATAATATATATAGCTTAATCTATTGGTTGAATTATTTTATTTTTTTATATTTTTCTTTTTATTTAGTCAGCAAATATATATTATTCAATATATTTATACTATGAAATCACAGTATTTACTGTTTCAAAATGATATAACGATATATCACATCAAATTCAAAATATGCAATACATGAGTTCCAAAAATATGCAATATAGTGTATACGGTACAATCTGATAAGAGGTGACACAATAAAGTTGGTGATCTAAATCCAAATTTTGATGAAAAGTTTTAGTAGGCATTTGGACATGAGTTCCAAAAAAAAAAAAATTCAAATTTGTAATTTCACAAAAATTTGAATTAAAGATGAAGTTGTGTTTGGTAATAATTTTTGTAATATATTTATCTTTCTTTTTCCAATATATTTTGCAATTAAACACTAGCAACCTTCCCATTTTTTATTGAAAAACTGGTGAGAACAAGTTTTTCTTAATTGAAAATGCATTTTCAATTAAGATCGGGAAAATTGTAAAATTTTGATAACCAAACATTGTTTAAAAAAAAATTTGAAAAAAGAAAGTCACCAAACATTGTCCAAATGGGCTCTTAAACTTTTTTTTTTTATAACTTTGTATTTGTTCTTATTTGAAGTCTATTATCCTAGCTTTTTGATGGAAAGTTATTACCCCCTTTATCCCAATTTTGTGATATTTTGTTTTAAAATTTTGTCTAAAAAAATATCACATTTCTATATTTAGAAATACTTTAATGTCAAAATTTCTCTTTTATTGTTAAAGAAATAATTTGCAACCATACAAATGTCTAAGGCTTATTTTAGACGATAAATTTTAAAAGTCTCCCTTTCTTTCTACCGAGTTAAATAATGCCATATATGTTGGAACGGAGGGAGTAATAATTTTTCATGATCAATTTTTTTTATAGTTTTCTTTTTTCAATTGATAATATATATAGCTAATCCATTTAGTTTCTCTGGAGACAATGTTTATTTTAGGCAAGATATTATTATCAATTTTAATAATAATATCAATGGGAAGAACACACAAGAAGCAACGGGAAGATTCTTTTATGAGTTTTTCACTTGTTGGTTATCAATTTTAGTATTGTTATCTTACGTACTATTATGAGTAGTTAAATGTCAATCCAGGGTATGATGGAACCTTTTGGAGGATACATATTAGTTATGTTTTAACATAATTTTGTCAATGAATTTTCTCTACTTGTTCAACTACGTGATTATTTTTGTTGATTGAAGGGTCGTCAACTGGTTGTGCTTGTTTATTATGTATTTCTTGGGAATGGTACATATTTAGCTAGTTGTTTGTAGCGACCCGACCGGTCATTTCATCTATTTGAGCATCGTTTCCCCTTTTGGAATATCCCGTATGTGTATTTGTGAATTATGACTTGGGGGAATGGTTGATTTTGTTTCGTCGAGGTTTTGGATTGATTTGAAATAATTGGTTCTTAGTTTGAAAACTTAAGTTGAAAATGATGACTAAGGTTTTACTTTTATGAAAACGACCCCGTAACTATTTTTTGATGATTTCAATAGGTTCTTATGGTGATTTTTCACTTCGGCGTATGCTCGGAATTGGATTTGGAGGTTCCTAGGTTGATTTGGCTCGTTTTTCCAAAAGTTAGCAATTTGACGATTTAGAAATATCCTAAGTTTAACCATAGGTTGACTTTATAATTATCGGGTTTGAATTTTGGTTTCTGAACTTGTATTAGGTCTGTTTTGTCATTTGGAACTTGCACGCAATGTTTGGTGTCATTCGAAGTTAGTTTGGTAGGAATCAGACACTTGGTTGTGATTTTAGTTATGCACGAGTTCCATTTGAATTCTATGTGTTTTGGTGTTCGATTTGTGGTTTCGAAAGTTATTTTGGTATTTTGAGATCGTAAGCGAGTCCGTATGATATTTTTAGACTTCTATGGATGTTTGGTATGGAGCCCCGAGCTTGGGTGAGTTTTGGTTGTGTTTCAGAATGGTTAGCGGTTGATTCATATATGCTGGTGTGCTAGTGCAACAGTTATCGTAAACGCGATCACCAATTGACATTTGCGAATACCGCTTTTGTTAAGGAAATACCATATTTGCAAAGTGGGAAGTTGATGGTAGGCTTCGCATTTGCGAGTCCATCCCCGGAAATGTGAAGTTGGATTGGACTGCGAGTCCAACAGGAAGCAACTTCGCAAATGCGAAGTCTAGATCGCATTAGCGGCATTCCCTGGGCTCAGCAGATGCCACTTTTATGATCAAAAGGTCGTATTTGCGAACACCGGGTCGCATTTGCGACATCCACAACTGAAAAAATAATGGGATTTCGGGACTTAGTCTCATTTTATCACATTTGTGAGCCCTGGACTCGGTTGGAGGATATTTTAGGAAAAGAATTTTATATAAAGCTATTGGCTAAGTGTAACGTCTCGGCCGGTCATTTTTAATATTTTAGCCCCATTACCCCTATTTATTGCATATTATGTGTTTGTTTGTTGATATGAAACTTGCCAGGATGGTTACGTAATGAATTACCGAGGTATGGTGAAAGCTTTCTTCTATGCGTCTTCCTCGCGTATTAAGATTTGGTGGTATTCACCATAACAATCCACAAACAACTATAGTTCATGCTTCACATAATTGTCGATGAGAATGTGGATATTTGGCAAGGGGAAATCATCCTTTGGACTGGCTTTGTTAAGATCCCGGTAATTCAGACATATTTTGATCTTTTCGTCCTTTTTGGGCACTGGGATGATGTTTGCCAACCAGCTTGGATAGTTGGTGACCCTTACTGCATCTGCTTCTATTTGTTTGGTCACCTCTTCCTTTATCCTTAGACTTAAATCAGGTTTGAACTTCCTCAGCTTCTGCTTGACTGTCGGTCTGGTAGGGTCAGTGAGTGGTCGATGCGAGACAATGTTGGGCTTAATCATGGCATGTCATCATAGGACCATGCGAACAAGTCGACGTACTATCAGAGGAGCTCAATTCGTTTTTCCTTATGCTCGGCTTCTAGGTGAATGCAGATTCTGGTTCCTTTCACGTCTTCTTCGCTTCCAAGATTGACTACTTCCTTTCCTTTGAGGCTGGGCTTCTTCTGACTCTCCAGCTGTTTGATCTCCTACAGGAGATTGTCTGGCATCATACTCTCGTCATATTCCTTGTAATCAAGATCGTTGAACTTAGCAGTTCGTTACATGTCTTAATCATGGAACGCAATTTCGTTTTGTTTGATTACTGAATAAAAATGATTGGTATAAATAAAGCAGTAAATAAATTGCGATATTTAGGAAAATGATTCTTTTTTATTTCATCAAAAGGGTAACGTCTTAAGCGTTCACAAGAGGCAAATGAAAAAAGGTACATACACGGTGCATGCCTCAAGTGACCGTTTTCTTTCAAAAAAAAACTTTTACAATTCCATACTACCAAGACTCCTGGCGAACCAAAGATGGACTAGTCGTCCAATTTTGTAACTCCTCTTTTGATTCGACATCCCTGATGGTCGGTGTCTTGATGTCAATTCCTTCACAATATTTTTCAATCATGCTCACGAACAACTTTCCCATCCCATCGATGATATTATCTTCGGGTGTTGAACCCTGTCCCGAACTTGCAACATGCTCTGGCACAAAAACCTTCCTGGAGCTAACGGTGCAAATTTTCCCTTTCGGAGGCTGATATCCTATGCTAGCCCTTCCTTTCTGCCCATTGTGTTCTATTGGCTCTATCAACCCATCTGACTTGGCTACAACCCTGTTCTTGGCCTATATCCATATTTCATCATCTTCTTCATGGCCATCTTGGATTTGTACGTCGATTGCATTCCCAAATTCTATTCAGTTTTCTCCTCCTTAGTAGTCTGCATGATTTCTACAGCTTGGAAGGAGACTCCGTCAGGTCCCTCAGTGAATGGGACAACATTCGCCCGTCTGGTCCCTCAATGAGTGGGACAACATACTCTAAATAGGCGGAGTGACCCTACTCGCTGTGGACCAATCTCTTGGCATCCCCATATGAGTTTTATGCATTAGTGCAAGGCAGACGACACGACCCCTGCCATATGTATACAGGGCCTGTCTAGCAGCAAATTATAAGAAAAGGAGATGTTCATCACTTGAAATAGCACTAGAAAGTGAACTGGCCCAATTTTCAAGGCAGATAAATTTCCCCAATAACATTCTTTTATGAACCGTCAAAGCCCTCATCCTTACATGGCTGTCCTTGGCCTCCCTCAAATGAAATCCCAACTCCCCGCAAGGTGGAGATCGGGAAAATGCTGACTCCTAATCCTCCATCGACTAGCACTTGATATATCACTTTGTCCTTGAATTTGATAGTGATATGAAGAGCCTTGTTGTGACATGCGCCTTCGACAGGAAGTTCGTCTCTTCTAAAAGTGATCATGTTTGCTTCTAGCATTTTCCCAATTGTCGCGGCCAATGACCCGTTGGTGGTGTTACTTGGTACACTTACCCCACTTAGTGCTTTCAACAAATCGTCCTTATGTCTGTCAGATCTTATCAGCAGATCCACGATGGATAACTACACTGGAGTTTTCTTTAACTGTTCTTCCATGTAATACTCTTTACTCGACATCCTTTTTTAAAATCCACGGCTTCTGGGTAAGTTATGTTCCTCCTTGGAATTTGTTCTCTCCCCAGATTTCCTCGATTGACCTCTTTAGGGGAGTAGCATCTCCCAGACGTAGTCATACCATGGTTTGCGACAGAGTCTTTCATTTTGGCTTTTCCCTTTTGCTGATAGTTCCATGTGAAAGTTTTGTATTCCCGATCTTCTTCACCCTGAGTAGAATTGGCAGGATACTGCGAATAAGTTTGAACTGTCACTGTAAGCTTTAGTTGTACTGTAATGATGTGAGCTTTTTGATGAGGGATCTTTGCGGCTTCTGCATTCCCTATAGTGACAATAGTTCCCTTCAGGTCATATTCTTTGTTTAATGTAATCATGTTGGCTCCTTGATTTCAATGATTTGGCAATTGGTTGGGTTCATATTAGGCAGTGTTGGAGTGCACTAGATGTCCCCTCTCTTGATCAGAGTTTCAATTTCATTTTCAACTTGAAACAATATTCAGTATCGTGCCCTGGTACATAGGATTGATACACGCATCTCTTAGTGGCATCAAAATATTTGGAGGGATGTTCAGGAACCCTTCCCTCGATTTGGTGTATCAATCCTTCTCTTCTCAACTGTTCAAACAATTGGGCTAGAGGCTCAACAATCAGGGTATAGTTTCTAGGACCCCTTTCTTCAAAGTTGGGACGAGGACGTGGTGCCATACACACGTCAGTTTTGGTGAGTAGTGGTTTGTACACGAGCATATGGTCGTTGTGGGTTTTGGTTATTGTTGGCTCGAGGTGCGTTGTATTATGGTTGAGGGTGGTATAATGGTTAGGTATTATAGACAGGAGCATAAATGGGTGGTGGTGAGTGGTTGTTTGGGGAGTGCGAGGTGCTTCCATGAGATAGGTTAGTTTGATAGTAGGGGACGACTGCTGAGACCTCTTATTTCTTTTTCTTCCCTCTACCGATTGATCCTGATTGGATGGCCTTGCTGGCAGCTTGTAGTGCTGCCATAGATTGCCCCTTACCAGAATTTATGCCCTCTTCTACGAAATCTCCAATCTTAACCAACTCGGGGAACTTTTCACCCATCATTCCCATTATATTTTCAAAGTGTATTCCCTCTTGGGCTTGGATGAAGTACTTGGTTAGTTCACTGTCGTCTACCAGCAGTTGTGCCCTGACATCCTCTGTTCTCCATTGTCCAACATATTCTTGAAACGACTCAGATGGTTTTTTCTACAGGTTCACCAACACGAACCGATCAGGTATGATCTCTATATTGAATCGAAAACGGTTCATGAAGACCTCCGCCATATATTTCCAAGTTCTCCAATTACGCGGGTCCTGTCGGGTATACCCGGTAAGTTCTTCTCACGTCAGACTCCTTATAAAAAATTTCATTCTTAGTTTCTCATTCCTCCCCACTCCGACCCACTTGTCGCAATAAGCACTCAGATGTGTGTGAGGGTCCCCTGTCCCGTCGAAAACATCGAATTTTGGAGGTTTGTATCCTACTGTCATATCCACAATTGGGTGAATACACAGGTCCTCATAGACTAGGCTTTCACTTCCTCAGGAAACTTGGAGACTCTTCATTTGACTTCTCAACATTTGCAACTGCTCAGATACCGACTCTTCTTCCTTATTCTTGGCCTCTCTCTCCATCTCGGTGTACTGATCGATATCATATGGCACCCTGACCGTGATGTGTGATGTAAAGGTAGGTTCGGTAATGACATATACATGGGCAACACACCGCTCATGAGTCGCAACATGTGCCACACGTATGTGCTGGTTGGTGGTGAACATGACTCCGTCACGAGGAGGGGTAGTTGAATTAATGCTAATAGTTTGTGATGTCTCAAGATATTGTGGTACGTAGGGAGTGTGAATAGGGGATTTGGTAGGTTAGCGATGGTTATTGCAGGTATGACTTGAGTGGTGGGGTTTGAGGTTTGAGGTTTGAGTGTTGTTGTTTTGGCATGATGTTGAAGGAAAATTATCTGGGAGTGCATCCAAAGAAGGTAATCTAGGTGGTTGAGGAAGTGCTGTCACGACCAGGTGCACTAATTCTCTGATATGTTGTACCTCCTCCCTTAAGGATTCCATTTCTTGGCCATCCTAGCCATATGCTTATCATTCCTAATGTTTTCCTTTTCCCTCGATCGCTCGGGCTGTCGGCTATGACCAGAGCATGTTCAGTTGGGTCTTCTGCAGCTGGCATCTTTCCCTTAGACCTTATATTATATGATGGTTCCACTCGTTTTAGTCAACGCAAACCAACCTTTTTTGAAGGGTAATAATAAAGCAAAAGAAAATAAGAAGAAATTAAAGAAAAAGAGTAAGATTCAATATCTTCATTTTTATACGGGCTAAAAATCACATAGAGCAGGCAATTCATGCATTACAAACTAGCTTGTTCCTATAATTCGCAGGGACCTGTCATTGTCAGATGTAGGCCTAATTTACGGATATTTGACAGACATTTAGACTTGACACATTTAGATCCGAAACAATTTGTTTTCATTTATTTTTTAGACTGATACAAGTGGGAACAAGGATTGCATCATAGAGTTGCATGGGCTTAGACAATTTTCCCTTTTGGAAAGTAAACTAGAGAATTAGGGTTAAAGGTACAAAGTAGGGAAAAGAGGGGATATCAACCAATTATAATAACCATCCCCTGAGTCGTTTCCCATACCATTCTCTTCTGAATCCTCATTTGGGTCTTCCTCAAACTCTTCCTCATCATCGTTGACTTCAGACGCCTCTTCTGGGTCTTCTTCTTCTTCTTCTTCTTCTTCTTCTTCTTCTTCTTCTTCTTCTTCTTCTTCTTCTTCTTCTTCTTCTTCTTCTTCTTCTTCTTCTTCTTCTTCTTCTTCTTCTTCTTCTTCTTCTTCTTCTTCTTCTTCTTCTTCTTCTTCTTCTTCTTCTTCTTCTTCTTCTTCTTCTTCTTCTTCTTCTTCTTCTTCTTCTTCTTCTTCTTCTTCTTCTTCTTCTTCTTCTTCTTCTTCTTCTTCTTCTTCTTCTTCTTCTTCTTCTTCTTCTTCTTCTTCTTCTTCTTCTTCTTCTTCTTCTTCTTCTTCTTCTTCTTCTTCTTCTTCTTCTTCTTCTTCTTCTTCTTCTTCTTCTTCTTCTTCTTCTTCTTCTTCTTCTTCTTCTTCTTCTTCTTCTTCTTCTTCTTCTTCTTCTTCTTCTTCTTCTTCTTCTTCTTCTTCTTCTTCTTCTTCTTCTTCTTCTTCTTCTTCTTCTTCTTCTTCTTCTTCTTCTTCTTCTTCTTCTTCTTTTGTGATTGACTCTGCCTGATGCATTCTACTCCCTGATCATCCTCTTCAGCCGGTGTCAACATATGGTCAATGGATCCCAGGACCACCTGACGATGCATTGATGTGGTCACAAGATAATGTGGCGTGGTTTCAGGGTAAATCTGCAAAGCAACCATTGCATCCTCTAACCAAGCTATACTCTCTGTGCTCGGGCGGGCCAATTCTTCTTCTTCTTCTTCGTTAATCCAAACGTAGTACTTAGGGGTGCATTATGAATTTTGACCCATATGCACTGTTACTAGGTCATTCCACTCTTCTTGCGATATCCTTATCCCGGGAATTGGAATATGGCCATTGTAGTCATCCTCGTATAGCACCGTCCTTATCCACAAAGTCACATCTTGGATCATACCAAACTGTACGAGGACCCGCATAGTTGAGTATGGTTGAATGCCTTCTAATCCGATCAACTCGATGAAGTACTCTTGGGGAGTCCTCAAGATTGCTCTTCCACCTAACCAATAGAGTTTCTAGTTGATCCATTCTCGTGTCAGATTGGTCAATGTTTCCCTCCATTCTTGTTTCCCATCTAGGGAGATCTAGTGTCTCATTCTTTCATTATGACTGCAGATCATATTACTGACACCCACGAATTAGTCGATAGTGGCCTCCCGCTGGAAGAAGTGTCCAATAACCCAAATCTGAAGCAGCAAGTGTGAGCGCGTGATTTTTGCTCGCCATCTCATCCTATAAAATTCTTAGTAAATCAAATGATTTCATGAATTTTGTTGATGTTTATTGATTAATTGTGAATTATCTGCATTGATTAATTGTGAATCATTTGCGTTTGCGTATCCATAATTTATCTTCTAAAATTATTAAAATCGCATCAAGAAATTGCGAATTTATTATTTGTAATTAATTGAATAACGAACGAATGACGATTATTTGATATAATGTAGTTTTGATAACTAATTACTAAAATTAATCATTTAACCCAACAAATCGTGGATTTAAGTAGGAGTATTAAACTAACTATTTATAATTAGTCTATAATTAGACAAAAATGAGATCAAATTAATTATTACATTTTTTGAATTTAATTAGATTCGATTTTAATTGGATTAATTGAGTGAGAATTAGGCCTAGAATATTAAAAATCAGACCAGGGCCAAGAAGGACCCAGGCCCAAAAATTCATTCTCTATACTACCCAAACGACCCAGCCCAATTACCCCCCACCCGGCCTGGCCTGCCCCATTGTCCAAACGACCCCGTTTCGTTTAGCAGCCCCCCCCCCCCCCCCCCCCGGGCCCNCCCCAGCCGTTGGATCTCATTGATCCAACGGTCCTAAACTAAGGATTAGTCAACTATATAACTGTTCCATAAGCCCCCCCTACCCCCAGTCTCAAAGTCTAACCCCCCCTCTTCATCTATCTTTCCCCCTCTCTCTAAGAGACCGGCCAACTACTGTCGTCTCTCTACCGGACCGCCGTAACCCCGCCGTCCCCCACCCTAACTCCGCCGGCCGGAAATCGCCTCCGGCGGCGGAGTTTCTCCAATCGACCCCATTTTTAACCAAACAATCCCCACGACCTCCTCAACCCCGTCCAAACGTTGGTTTCCCCAAACAATCAACCAATTTTGAGTAATTTCAAATCTGAGAACTCAGAAAACCTAGTTCTTGCTTTCCGTCCGATTCAAAGACATTTAATGACTCAAACCTACATGAGTCATTAGCTCTTGATGAGAGCTATTGATTCATGTGGGTTTGAATCATTTTCAAACCCGCCGGAGTCCGGCCAAGGTCTGGTGACTTCGATTTTTCCGGCCAAATTTTTTTAACAAGGTATCTTTTCTCTTCTTTACTTTTTCTACAAAATATCGAGGTAGGAACTAGGCTAAATTATGTTTTCATTAACTTTTTGTTTATATTAGATTACGCTGTTACTTATTTAGTTGTTATTCCCTACAGTGGATCAAGAAAATCAAAACAAAGGGGGAACTGAACCGTTATAACCGTTCTTAGACGGTTCGTTTTATCCCATTAATACTGTCTTGAATTAACAAGCAAATCTCTTAGTTACCCGAATGATTGGTTAGGATTGAATTTTTCTTTACTAATTAAAGCAAGATGTCATATGTTTATTCTGTCCCTGATTACGTGATTAGAGTAGAGTCGTATTATGAAATGAACTGTTTTTGTGTTCTCTGATTGATACGTCCTTGTTTTCTTCCATGATTCTCGTTAATATGTTATTGCCCTCGTTTAGTTATTTGCTTGCTTTGCCTGATTAGTTAAATGTTTGAATACATATGTTGATGATGTAATAACCATTTTAGATCCAATCAATTATATTAGGTTCCACCTTACCTGTTTACATACTTCCTTCTAATTTGATATTAATGCCCTGAATTCAACCCTCGATTAGGATTCTACTTGTTCCCTGAAGCTGATTGTTAGCCATGGACCTTAATTTACTGTTTGTAGATCTTGATTGAGTCTAATTATTTGTTTAGGTGCTATCTTGTTCTGTTTGGACCCCATTACCCGACTGCTACCCCAACTCCAAATGTGTATATGTCAGGTGTATCTAAAATTGTAATTAATTAAGTCAACTAACCTTAAATTTGACTTGGTTAGCTGCTGATTTTACTTCAACCTTAGTTAGTCACCTAAAAGTTAATTAATCATGTAAATATGAACTGATTAGGAGTTGATTATGCTTGATACTTGAAGCAAGTTAGTTGATTTGCGACTTCACTTAAGTTTAAAGTTAATCACCCAGTTAAGATAACTAACTATATTTGCTAGATAAGCTTAATAGAATTGTTTAAGCAAATTAACTTAACTAGTTCAGAATAGGTCTTTTAATCAACTAAGTTTCAATCGATTAATTAAGTTGATTCAACTAACCTAAGCTTAAAAATCAAGATTAGTCCTAATTAAGCCAATTAAACTAAGATCTAGCTAATAACACCCATCAGCCCCAATTAGACATCTTGTCTAATAGAATCAACCTAGTTTATCAACTTCCTAAAATACTGAGCTATGTCCTAAAAATCTGTCCGAAGATAAACTAGTTTAGGATTAATTAACTAAAACAAATCAGTTAACCTGGGCTTAATAATTAGTTAATTTTCTGATTTTAGGTAATCAAGTTAAGTTAACTTAACTAAATCAGTTAACTTAATTTCAGGAGTTAAAATTAACTGACTTGCTTTCATTAATTAACTTAAACATAGATAATTAATATGAAACTAACCCTAAACCCCTAATCTAATTAGTTGACCTAACCGTAGTTAAGAACAACTAGTAGTCACCTAAAGGACATAACTAGTGTTAGTTAACTAGAGTTAAGTAATAACCCAAGTGAGTAACCTTGATTACCCAATGGTAAATTCAGGGGCTCCAAAGGATACAATAGGTAATATAGACTTAGTAAATCAAAATTTTTAAAGGTAGAAAGGTGTTTAATAGTTGAGAATATCCTAGAATAAGGGCAGTTGTCCAAAACGATAAGGTTGACAGCTGCCCTATGTACTATTATGTACTATTTACAGCTTTTGAAATGAGGAATATTCTAAAAGATACCCCATTCCCAAATACCTATAAAGGGACTCTCTCTTCACATTTTGAAAGACCTTTTTTTTTGGGCCTACTGAAAAGTCTGAGTATAGAATTTTCACACACACAGATACCACTCGGAAAATACATGAAATAGCTAAAAGAAAATTAGAAAATAGAGCAGTAGTTGCTGGAAACAAAAGTCAATAGAGGAAAAGAGAAATCTGGTCATCCTTTTAAACAAAATATCAGTGTTGCCTTGGATTCGAAGTTCTCTTCCATTTCTTCCTGAGTTTCTCTGGTTTTCTGTGGCTGTTGCTGAACATCTATTCCTCTGCTGTTTCTTATCCATACTTGACCTTTATTTGGTCAAGTCCTTTGCCGTTTTTTTCTCCTCTTTAAAGGTATGTAACAGTGAACCTTCATATAAAATTGATTATGCTGAAATTGGTGATTTGTGTTATGTTTTCTTTTTTTTCAAGATTCTATAAATTTGAATCTTCTTCTTCTTTATTCTTAATATATAAAAATCTGAAATAAGGTTGTTATTACGCTGGTGACAAATCTGAACGTGTGTGTGTAAACTTCTGGTTTCTTGAAATCAGTTAGATTGTTTCTAAGTTTTGTTAATTTCAAAATGCATTTAGCATTTATTAGTTAAATGTTAGTTTTGATCCAGCTTTAAAAGCTATCATTGCCATCGCAGATGCAGAGAAAAAGCCTAAGGCGGTACCCAAGCCAGCTAAGGAAATGAAGAAGAGTAATCCCGTCCCTCAAACCACAGGGAAAGCTGAAGCCAAGACAAAGATAGGATCTTGTAAAGACGTCGTTCTTTACGTCCCCAGGGCACCCAAGAAGAATCAAGGTATGTTGAGCCCGCCCAGAAGGCTACAATTGAACAGAGCCATGACAAACGGCCCGACGATGTATGTACCAAAGGGGACGCACGTGGCGCGGGGGCAAATAATTTCACCAAAGCTGAATGAGCCCGTGGTTATTAGCCGCGCACCGCAAGCTCCCGTGAAAAATACTATGGCCGTCCCTTGGAACTACAACAAGACGGTAGTGACATACAAAGGGAAAGAGATCAAAGGAGAAGAAATTGAAGAAAACTCCTCAAAAAAATACCTCAATCTAAAAGAGCTGGCCAAAAATAAGCATAAACACTTCCCTCTTAGAAAACCTATCACCGCCGAAGAGGCTGAAGAGTTCTTTAAGAAGATGAACATGACTGAATACGCCACAATTGAGGAACTCAGGAAAACTTCTGATCAAGTATCACTCTTATCTTTGTTGATGGGCTCAAGCGAGCATCAGAAGATACTTTTGAAAACGCTGAACGAAGCGTATGTACCGGCAGAGACCTCGGTTGAACAATTGGAAAGAATAGCCGAGCGTTTCTTTGCAGTAAACAAAATTTCTTTTAGCCGGTATGATCTACCTCCCGAGGGAGCCGCTCACAACGAAGCCTTACACTTAACGGTTAAAAGTGAAGGATATTATGTGAAGATTTTTATGCTTGATGGAGGTTCCGGGGTAGATATTTGCCCATTATCCACACTACAAGGAATGTGAATCAGCACTGAGAGAATCAGGCTGAATAATTTCTGTGTCCGTGCCTTCGATGGAATCAAAAGGGACACCATCGGCGAAATAGACATAGTTATGACGATCGGCCCTGTGGACTTCACTGTAACCTTCCAAATCCTAGATATGGATACCTCATACAATTTCTTGCTAGGAAGACCGTGGATTCATGGCGCTAGAGCAGTACCCTCTACTCTCCATCAAATGGTCAAATTAGAATATGAAAACTAGGAGATAGTGGTCCACGGGGAGGACGAACAGTAAATCTACAGAGACCCTTCGATCCCTTGTCTTGAGGCCAGAGAGGGGAGTGAGAACATTGTCTATCAAGCATTTGAAATTGTGCCGGCCGACCAACATGAGGAAGGTGCTCCGTGCCCACAACCCTGCCTATCAAATGCGTCGATCATGGTCGCTACCGACATGATTAGACATGGATACAGACCCGGAAAGGGGCTTGGGTTGTCCTTGCAAGGTATCACTAAACCAATCTCTCTACCTGTCGCTAAAAACTTCTTCGGCATAGGTTTCCGAGCCTCAGAAGCCGATGTGGAATGGGCCAACGCTCGAAAGAAAGGTGGTTGGGACTTGCCTCAGCCAGCTCCCCACATTAATGAAACTTTCATCGAACCACAATATGTCGAAGAAGAAGAAGAGGCCTTTACGGCCGAAGAAATCGAGGGAATCTACGAGGCCATGAAACAGATGTTGTATGAAACTAACATGGTCCAGTTGGGAGAAGGAGCAAGCACCGCTGAGGTGCAATACATGGGCCCAAACGCCAAGTTGCAGAATTGGAAGGCTACTCCATTCCCCGTCAGGCGGGAGACTCGGTAGTTCAGTTTTGCCATCTTTCCTGCACTATGAGTTATTTCAGGGTGTAACTCAAGTGTTTTTAATTTATTGCCTTTTTGAATTCCAATGTAAATCCTCCTATGTTCAAATTCAATGAAATGAAATCAAAATTTCATAGTCTATTTGTCCCTTCTGATTTTTTGCTTATTTTTCTTATTTTTCAGTCCTAATAATGCGGCTTTAAATAACATGACATGCTTGCGGACTTCATGCTCTGATCTTAATACGCTGTCTAACCTCGAAATAATGAGTCAAGAACCGGAATATGACGAAGAAGAGGCTTTTAGGGAAGTAAATCGAGAATTAGAACAATTCGAGAATAAGCCTAAGCCGAACTTAAACGAAACAGAACCCATCAACTTGGGTAGTGCAGAAGAGGTTCGAGAAACCATGATAAGCGTCCACACTGATGAAAGAACTAAGGACGCTTTGATTCAACTTCTACTTGAGTTCAAAGACGTGTTTGCTTGGTCTTACGACGACATGCCCGGACTAAGTGTAGATTTGGTGGTACACAAATTGCCGACCTACCCCGGTTATCCACCCGTCCAACAAAAGCAGAGGAAATTTAAAACAGACATGAGTGACAAAATCAAAGAAGAGGTCACTAAACAATTAAAAGCGGGGTTGATCCGGGTGGTCCAATACACTACCTGGCTGGCCAATGTGGTTCCAGTACCCAAAAGGACGGAAACGTCAGAGTATGTGTCGATTACCGAGATTTGAATAAAGCAAGCCCTAAAGATAACTTTCCACGACCAAACATACATATCCTGGTTGACAATTGTGCCAAGCATGTGGTGCAGTCTTTCGTGAATTGTTATGCTGGATACCACCAGGTACTGATGGATGAAGAAGACGCAGAAAAGACGGCTTTCACTACACCCTGGGGCACCTATTGTTACCGAGTCATTCCGTTCGGCCTAAAGAACGCCGGGGAAACATACATGAGGGCCATGACCGCCATTTTCCACGACATGATGCATCAGGAGATTGAGGTATACGTGGATGATGTGATTATCAAATCTAGGACGTAAGAGGACCATATCCAGCATTTGAGGAAATTCTTTGAACGCCTGCGTAAGTATGATCTGAAACTAAACCTGGCCAAGTGTACCTTCGAAGTTCCATCTGGGAAATTACTGGGGTTTATAGTCAGCCGACGGGGCATCGAGCTAGACCCGACAAAGATAAAATCTATTCGGGATCTTCCACCACCAAGAACCAAGAAGAAGGTCATGAGCCTATTAGGCAGGTTGAATTACATCATCAGGTTCATTGCTCAGTTAACGTCCACTTGTGAGCCTATATTCAAGCTGTTGAAGAAAGATGCAGCCATCAAATGGACAGATGAATGCCAGAACGCTTTCGACAAAATCAAAGAATATTTGTCGAACCCGCCAGTGCTAGTCCCACCAGAACCAGTAAGGCCTCTATTCTTATATCTAACGGTGTTAGAAAATTCCTTCGGGTGTGTTCTCGGGCAACATGACGCAACCGGGAAGAAAGAACAGGCCATATATTACTTGAGCAAGAAGTTCACAAGCTACGAGGCCAAGTATACGTTTTTGGAAAGAACATGCTGCGCTCTAACTTGGGTCGCTCAGAAACTCCGGCATTATTTATTGGCTTATACCACCTATCTCATCACTAGGTTGGACCCTTTAAAGTACATATTCCAAAAGCCGATGCCCACCGGGAGATTAGCTAAGTGGCAGATTCTGCTCACCGAATTCGACATTGTCTACATCACTCGTACGGCTATGAAGGCCCAGACTTTGGCAGATCACTTGGCGGAAAACCCTGTCGAGGACGACTACCAACCCCTAAGTACATACTTCCCAGACGAGTAGGTAAATTCAGTCGAGATAACTTCTAAGGACGCCAACACTTGGAAAATGTTCTTTGATGGAGCTGTAAATGCAAAAGGTGTTGGGATCGGGGCAATCCTGATTTCACCTACGGGACAACACTACGGGGCCGCCTTCGATTCTTTTGTACAAACAATACTGCCGAATATGAAGCTTGTTTAATGGGTATGAA